>JAODUH010005949.1:49134-59315 GCA_027564835.1 Typhlichthys subterraneus | reverse complement strand
CAGCATTTTGCTGTGGAGGCTGACATAGACAGCGCCAATACAGAAAAATCTACCGTGCATGGCCTGAAACAAAGTCAATTTACCACAAAACAGTTGGCTGCAGAAATACTGTTGTCGCCTCAGATTGATCGTAAGTAGGCCTATTTGGGAAATTGATGTTATACACAAAATCAAAATACGCATTAATGTCCCCTGAGAGAAATTCTGTACAATGTTATGGTGAAATCCGTGGACATCCCCATTGACTTGTAGTTCTGGTCTGCATAAAGGGTGAAAAGCCCCCCCCCACACACACATACAGACACACCCCAACACCCACACACACACCTTCCAAAAATCGAATGTAGAAGTGCCGTCAGTTGAACCCTCTCTGTTGTTTACAATCTCTCTGTCTGCACTCTGTGCACTGTGTGGCTTTGCAGCAGTCTCACGTCGGTGCTGGCCCCATATCTATATATACAGGCAAGCGGCTATTGCATCACAGACGTTGTACAATGGCCAGCGGTAAATGTGCGCAAAGGTATGCACTTTGTGCATGCGACCGTGATAAGTCCCGTATACGGCTATGCTAATTAGCCTAGCCTACCTCACATGGTTTCAAAATCTATAATGTCACATGAATGGCTTACCTTTCAACCATTTACTGACAAGTTGCATGTATCTACACAGTGGCTCGGCCAAAGTCTAGCTCCGTTTACCCCTGCCCCTGCTTTGTATTTTGATTAATTGTTGTTTTGTATGAGTTTGCAGATATACGGATACACACGTACGCACACGCACCCCCACACACACACAGGCCATGGTCATCACGTCCAGTCCTTCACTGTTGGTCAGCCCTGAGCAACCAGTCTGTGATCTGATCAGACATTTGCTGACCCTGTACTCCTCTTGTCATTAAACTTCACCCCTAAAAACCCAGCCACACCTCCTTCCCCAATATCACCCTTTTCCACTCCCTGCGACTCACGTCCTTCTCCCCCCTCTGATGCCAAAGCCTGGGCTAAATTTATGCTAAGGAAACTTGACACTGCAACATGTGTGAGCAGGCTTTCAATATGTGTTTCTGTTTGAGTCCCTAAACCAAAACTGTTTGACCTTCTAGAAATACCTTCTAGAAATACAAACACACACACACCAAATAAAATACACATTTTCCCCATCTTCTCACCTACAATCCAACACCCCGTGTAACCAGATTCCGGCTTTCATTGAAGTCTGGGGTCACAATGGCACCCATAAATCACCTATCGGCGAGACAGAGAGGCAACTTCCACACAAGCATCAAGCGTTGTGGTTAGAGTGGCTGTCCACAGTAACACAAACAATAAAATCATACCAAACAAAGAAGAAATATGATGATGCTGCAGCTGCTGGTGGTAGAGTCACAGGACATGTGAATCGTAGGTTACAATTACAAAACAATTAGGGTATTGATTGAGTAGAAGAGGTTTTGCACAAATTCATGCTTCTGTACAATGGGCCAAGAGCAAAAATAAAGCTATGACAAAAAATATGTTAATAATGAGTATATGTTAGACTTATCATTAATGGAAAAAGTAAAACATCATTCTTTCTGAATCAATACATGTTAGACAATTGATGGATTGCTGATAAAGTGTGGCCAGGCTATGTCTGTGTGGCCTATGGAGGAATGTGTAAGTGAGATAAGGTCAAAAGCAGTCATGTGACACCAACTGTGAAAATGATAGTTACCCATTCACCGAAGGCACTATATTTCAACTTGCTGCAAATTAGATTCAGGGGAGGCAGTTTTTTTGCAAATACACGCATTTGGGTGCTCATGTTAAAATCTATGCGCCCTGCTATAGGATGTTGGTAATAATAGAGCCTTCAGTCAGCTGACAAACAGTGTGAAAGACCTTCATATACAGTATATTCTGAGGAGTGAGAACCAGAGGGATGTAAGTGACATTTTTGGTGAAACAGATATGTATATCAAGTTAAAGCTCTTGATGAGCTCTTTCTACTGCCAAAAGGGCACAAGTGGATTCTTAATCAATTTAAAGTTATTTATTAAAACCAAAACACTTAAATACTGAACATACTAAGCCAGTTGGTGCCAAAAGGGCAAAACTGCACTGAAGCCCTTTTGGCATTGAGAAATGTATATTTGTGTAGGTGATAAGGTTAGTTTATATTTTTATTTTATCACAATAGATTGGTATTTATTTTAAACTGTATGTAATGCTTTGTTCATATTGTCATGAGGTGGGCCAGTGCATTTAGGTTAAATTAATAAAATGTTGGTACCAAAAAGGCGCATGTGAATTTTTAGATGTTGCTTTGGTCCTCCTGTAAAGTTGTCACGTTCTCACCTTTATACACTGTATATGTAGGGAATAAGCAATGCCAGATCTACCCCCCTAACCAAAAACCCCTATGGAAAAACGGAGTGGATTCAGAACTTTGGATAGCGACTGAAGTTATACAGACACAGACGTCACCATCAGATCATCACACCACAACTATACCTCATTCATGTATTTTCCTATTCATAAACGTATTTTAATATGTCATGCACTGTAACTACACTTGTTGTAGAATTGGGGCATATTTAGAAACAGTTAGGGTACTTCAGTAATAACAGGTCTTTATCATAATCATTTAAAGTAGTCATACAGAATGTTTTCATGAGCAGATGGATTTTCCTTTTAGTTTTATGTTAACTTTTTTATACACTTCAAGTAGGCCTATACGTTTAATTATTAAAACTTTAAACTTTAAAGAGTACACAATGCTCTAATCAAATAATTGTGTTAGCGTAGTTAGCAAGACTATTGTCCCTCCAACGTATTTTGACAGAAGGGGTCTTTTACGATTTATTAATACAGTCTATTTAACTTTTTAGATACTATAAAACCTTATGTTCGCCTACTTGACGGGCCTGAACTGGCTCTCTGACTGTGCCTGCATATATCAGAAGTCAACTCCTACCAACGCATAAACAAATACCTAAAATGTCATTGTCATTCATTAACAGCAGAAAAAGAAAGCAGAAACAGACATACCTTTATGTATGGGGCGATGCGCACAGTTTTAGGACGTACTGCAAATAAGCAATAGGGCACAGCTAAGGAGAGACGCCTACTGAGCATGCGCAACAACAGTAGGCTAAGCTTAAAAGAGAAGGCAGGGCTGTTGTGTCGTTTTCATTGGGCACAGGCGCACAGCACAAATTATTACGTTTTTATTTTTCCTTCGGCCGTCTGGAGTGCTTTAGGCTTGTGTATCCTATGCCATAACAGTGGAATAAGCTGCAATTCAGCCTATAAGGTTTGAACTTTGTAGGCTGTTTACTGACAACATAATGATATACGCGAAAATATACTTAACTAAACTTTATTGTAATACAGTTAGTATGGGTAGAGACTATACATCTACATAACTTATATTCCTGGTTCATTTTCTTCCATAGGTTATATAGTATGAAACGATTAACCGCAATAACTCCACCACTAGAGGGCAACGTTGACGGATAGTCAGAAGCCAGTCTAGAAAATGATTCTAGCATGCCAAAAACGTAGTGGAAATGGCAAAGCACATGGTCAGATATACGCAATTGTACAATTTATTTATTCATCAGTTTATTTATTTATTTATTTATTTATTTATTTATTTATTTTATTTATGTATTATTTGCAGCCAGTCAGGCAAATAATTAAACGTCTATGAGCGAACTTTAATAAGACACAGCCTGCCACACTACGAGAACTAGGAGCCTACTACGTAGTGAATCCCTGTGTACAGTAAAAATATACATACTATTTGAGTTATTTTCATGGGTTATCCCATGGATGGATGTATTATAAGAATTGGTTATCCAAGAAGAGACATCGTTCGATGGGTATCTATTTATTACAGGTCTGTGTGTTTAAGTGGCTAGTGCGTCTAGACCGTTGCCATGGTAAGGAATTTAACAAGTGTTGCTGCGTCGATCATCATCATTCTGCGTGGCCAGGTTTTATCAATGTAGATCTCAAAACGTAGGTTAATATCTATCGTTCTATGGTTAATATAGAAAAATATAAATGCAACGTTGCTTCAAGTGATATGAACGCGGGGTTTTCGGGAAAAACACAGGTATATAGAAGAAGGTAAACACAATAACATCGGTGCAAATTGTTTAGAAAATTGATAATGATCTAATGTTTGTATAGGCTACCGGTACATGTACCGTACCGCATTATTAACTGCATTTCAAAGGACTAGTTTGAGCAGCTAGTGATGTGCGAGGGTCCTTCGAAGATATGTGGTCCAATCCCCCCAGACCCAACACTTTTCCCTGAATACTACAAACGACCTGCTTCCGGTAATTTAATATAGTTTAATTGATATAATTATAAATTGCTTTTGTTTATTTTACATTGATTTGACTGTAATGTAATGACTTAATGCATTACTTCCCTTAGCCCGGGCCCGTTTAGAGGGGAACCATGATGTGACTTTGGCCCTGCTGTCGGGGCCGCTTGCCCCAGACCCGGTGTTGTACCCTGGCTACTACAGCGCTCGTATCCCAACCCCTCACCCCCGCATTGGTTCCGATGCCACCCACATCCTCGAGAGAGGACAGAGAGGTGTAGTTGGGAACCTTCTGAAACTGGAGGGAGTCTCCCTCATCCCAAATACCCCGAAACAGAGTAAGTTAAAGTTGTCTTAACTGAGTATCCAAAAATATAATGACAAAAAAAAACAAATGCAATATTATTTATGTGCTTTACCTGTCCCACATTAACTTAGAATAAAGCCTTATATTAAAGGTGCATATGTTATAGATGTTGAAGATGATGCACAGCCACAGAGATCATAAACTGACCACTAACAAAAGCAGCAACCAAATAGGAACAGAAGAAACAGGGGTTTAAATACAGAAGGTGGCAGTTGAAACCAATAATCAAATCAATGGGTCAAACAGACAACCAGGACAGAAACAGGTAGAAATAATAATACAATCAATGACACAAAGCAATGGGGCAGACAGAGCAACCAGGACAGAAGAGAAACATAGAACACAGGGAAAACACACAGATGTCCAGGTAAGGTAAGCACAGGTGACAGACAGCAAAGGCATGTGAATACATAATCAGAACAAAACCATTAGAGCATATCGCCACTACACCCTGAACAACTTTGGCACTTTGGAATACAATATATATGTTTATGAATGTACTACTGTTATGAATAGCCTTAAACTAAGTATAGCTTGATAGCTGCCTTACATACACGTGTACATACAACCTCCATTTGTCATTTCACCAGCCTTGCTCTATTACAGAACAGTTGGTGCGTGACTACAGTAAAGAGAACGTACGTCGGCTCAGGGAAATCCAGAGGCGCTGCAAAGAGGATGCTGAGAAGTCACGCCCCAACCCAGTACCAGTCAAAGCTCTCTGGAGCTACCAGAAATACCAGAATGTCCCCTCCAGGGTCATGGTCCAGCTGCAGGTAAAAGGATTCCCCCATCCTCTCACTCTTTTCCAGCAGTGTTTCCCAATCCTGGTCTTAAACTACTACGTGCCCTGCATGCTTTAATGCTGTAATGCACGGTTTCATGTTTTTATTCCTGTTCATATGGCACTGGGAAAGAGATCTGCATCCACATGAAAATGCATTTGCATGCCTTCAAGCCTGTGAAGAAAAATGTTGTATGTAAACAATGGATATAACTGCACGCTCTGACATCAAAGGATATAACGGAGCACAAGTTGAAGTTACGAGCTAAGAACTGTTCTGTTTTCCGTGTTTAAATGTGAACACAGGAGTTTTTAAATATCTTCACCCTGGGCAACAGTTAGCCTATATATAACAGGAGAATTAACTAAATAACAAGCCAGAGGGCTGGCCTTTTGTACACAGGTACCCAAATGCTGCCACACAAATGATTTCAAAGTGGTCTATGCTGATTTCACCCTCGCACTCATGCCTCAGTCACATGGATTGTTTTTTTTTTTTTTAGTCTTTTTCAACGCAGTTTGGCCTTTCATCCACACGTTAACAGTGCGTACGATCACTAAAGACGGCGTTTTAGCAAAACTCCTTCCAGGGTGAAGATGTTTAAAAACTGTATTCCGTGTTCAAATGTAGACAGGTAAAACTCAGTCACATCTGTGTGTGTGTGTGTGTGTGTGTGTGTGTGTGTAATATCCTTTGTTTACGTACAGCTTTTTCCTTCGCAGGCTTTAAAGCACGCAATTTTGTTCATGTGGCTGGATATATATCCGTGTACATGCAGCCTAGGCTTCAGTCATGCTTGTTTCGCGAGAGTGCTTTTCACCTCGACGGGAAATATCTGTACGTTTTAATCTTTCGAGCTCTTGTGACGAGATCTCGTCCCACCCCTAATTACGACCTATTCATTTGAATCAGGTTTGGGTCATGCAGGGTAGTGGGTCCCCAGGACCATGGTTGAGGGAACTGTTGGCTTGCCGTATGTGAATCTAAGCCTGTCTGCCCACTTCACGCAGGAATCCAACCCACCCACAAAGCCACAGTGTCAGAACTTTCTGAGAGCCCACTCTAACCAAGTCTGGGGGTCTGCTGGAACCCCTAGACCGCAACGCTCTGCATCCCCCTCTACGCTGCAACGGCCAGCCTCATGCAGTTCTACAGAGAAGCAGGAGTTACAGGTGAGACTAACAGAGATGTTTACTGAAACATATGTTGCTTCAACAGCATGTGACACAAACGCTATTAAACTTTGGACAGATTAAACCATTTTATGTTGTTATGTTTACTTAAAAGGCTCTGGTCACTGATTGTCTTGAAAGCAGCACGCTCTGATATCAGGTCTCAGTAAAGGCCCAGGCATACAGTACTTCTGTGGACATGGATTGGCTGTTGGTATACTTAAAGGCAGGGTTAATTATTCTCGAGAATAACTTCAAACTCAAATCAAAACAATGTCACTCCGCAGTGCTGCCCCACACATTATATTGCATTGTGAAGCCAAGCAGGCTTTGTTGTCCACTCTGTTAAAGTTCCTATTTACGGAGCCAGGGCTGTGTACAACTACCAAACTATTTCTTCAGCACTCACAGAACGGTAAGCTAGCAAAATGGCAAGGAGATATTTGGTGAATTTGACCATTTGTATTTGCTTGCTATTTCAAGTGCATCGCCTCTATACCATGCTTTGTGTTGACACAGCTCCAAATCCAGGGAAAGACCATGGACTTTATAGGCTACAATGCACGTACTGCCGGGAGGACGGGGCTGCGTAGATCCCAGTCACTGACCAGTATCAAAGATAAACCTGTGCCCAGTGCGGTCAAAGGTCAAGTGCCCCAGTAGTGAGTATTAATGTTACATTCCTGATACATCTTTGTATTATAATTATCTCTCGGAAATGCAATCTCGGAAAAAAAACTTGACGATGTAGGCTTTTACGTTATCTGCCTTCATATGTTATGTTTTATAAAGATTGAAAATCTGATGGTAAATGGGAACTAACGGACAGAAGAGGAAGTCTATCAGTTTACCTGCTACCCGGGAAACATCACGAAACCTATCGGCCCTTGCCGTCAGACAATGTAGACAACGGGTTCCGATATTGCATTCCTTACTATATATATCTTTACAAAGCTGTTACCTAATCTCTACAGCTGTGTTTCTCAAACCTAGTCATTGGGATCCACTGCCCTGCATGTTGAAGATGTCTCCCTGCTCCAACACGCCTGACTCAAATGAATGGGTCTCTCTGCAGAAGCCTGATAACAAGCCTGTGAATCAGGTGTGTTTGGAACAGGGAGACATCTTCAACATGCATGGCAGTGGGTCCTCTGGGACCAGCGTTGGGGAAACGCTGCTCCACGGGCTGACATGTCCCTTCCCTTCGCGTTCTGTGCTCCTCCCACACGCAGCCTTGAAGAGAGGAAAGAACTGTGGCGGAGGGAGAAGGAGGAGAAGAGGAGGAACGCACCTGACCCGACCATCCCACCTGGCCACACCCTGATGCCAGAGGAGGAGAGACGTGAGACCCTGCAGTCCCTCAAAGAGAGTACGCCGACGCCGCTTTTTACTTTGCTTATGACGTGTGTGTGTGTGTGTGGAATTGCCCTTCTTCCCTAGAAACCAGTGTTCTATAAACACAGTTTGATGCTTTTGACAGCTCATGCCTCTACCACAACTGAGTGGATTGCACTCCCTCTACCCCTCCCCCTGTGTACCTCTTATAGCCTGTCACCCCTCTCTTCTCCTACAGCCACTCACACTTTAAAGTGTAACTGCACCCCAGCGCTAAACCTGACTCCACGCACTACAACTACAAAAATGTTTCTAGAAGCTATGTGGGGGGTGAGAGGGAGCCCATTAACATTAAACTTTAACATATTATGACCCAAAAAAACGTCTGTTACTGATATGACATGTAGATCAGTTTTCAGCCCATAAAATGATTTTGATAAAAAAAATGTATTCTAACACCAGCATGTATCTATCTAATCGCAGACCAATTCTATTACTTGGTTTACAGTTTAAAAAAAAAACAAATTTTAGAGTGCAAGAGTCAGTTGTACTTAAAAATATGAACAGTTTGGTGTATATTCTGGGATCTGAGAGTGTTGTGAGGAAATCAAGGAGTGTATTTTATTTTTTTTTATGAATGGCTTTAGTGGTGTATAACTTAATGTTAATTAAACATATTTCAGGAAACGGCGCATTATGTTAATAAAGAGATGTTGCCTTAACTTTGTCTCATTTCACTTTAGCCCAGCAGTCCATGGTCACTGAGCTGCTGTCAATCCCTGTCAGGGCAGACAATCTGAGTATTCGCAACCGTCGTGCGGACCTTGATCGCAAGCTTTCTGAGTTGGATGAGGCCATCAAAATCTTTTCCAGGGACAAAGTATATGTTAAAACAGATTCATAACACAGCCAACTTACTGTAAATATGGTTATATGTATGTTTATGTAGAATATATTTGCTTAACTGTAATATGAGTAGTGAGAAATTCATGATTTTATTGCTGATTAGTATATTGTATGTTACGTTTAATAAGATCATATAGCATAATTTAATTTGTAGTTTTTCACATGTAAATGTTTGATACCATTCTGCTGAGTGGATGTATGCATTGTGGATGTATGCAAATGTAATTGCTTTGTGTTTTTATTTTATAACAATAATTGTATGAGTTTGAAAATGCACACAAATACATTTTGTATTTTTAATTCTTAAATCCCCATATTTAAAAAAGTTTAATAAACCAAAGAAATACGACGTGACGTGTTCATTCATCGCAAGCCCTGCCCACAAACGACGCTGTCCCATTGTTTAGCTTAGTCAGCTTTTACTGTTGGAGCAAAGACTAAATTTTTCTGACGTTTGACACATGCTATCAATACCATCCGATTTAATAAGATTCTGTAAGCGACAAGTAAACAATGAGTAAGAGGAAAGCGCCACAGGAATCTCTAAATGAAGGAATAACCGACTTTCTAGTCGGTAAGTACAGGACTGGTAGCTGGAGTGAGCTAGCTATTGTTAGCTTAACGTGCCATCAACCTATAATAAAGATAACTCACTAGCTAAATAGTGGTAATGCAAACATGTATTTTTGGTTTGAAAGAGGGGTCATGCTATCTGGTCACATAAGTTACCAGTCTATTTAAAGGTCATTCGTACTGGTTGAGTGGCTGTCATTTAAATACCCCCATGCCACGACCTTGCAGTCAAGTTATACGTTTTGTTGTTTTCTTTCAGAGCTGGCCAATTACGAGAAAAATGTAAACAGAGCAATACACAAATACAATGCCTACAGGTAAGTTACACATGCATTTAGATTTGATTGTATGGATACCAGCCCCACAAAAGGGAATGGGTTATGTGGGGTATTACAGTAAAATTGCATCAAATGTGTGCATTAAAATGTTTTCTTTTCTTTAGGAAAGCCGCATCTACCATTGCCAAGTACCCTCAAAAGATAAAAAATGGCACAGAGGCTAAAAAACTGGTGTGTCTGTGTGTAGGCTATAGCCATTTAAACATTTTGCATGAACGTAATGCCTTGATGCATATGATAAACCCATGGTAACAAAGTCTTCAAAAAACGACTTTGATTCATCTAAGGTCCAAATCGTACATGATAGTATTGCTATACATCTGAAATTACCAAGATAAATTACCTTCTTCTCATAATGTACTTATGTTACAGTAGTTTTATTTTT
>JAODUH010005949.1:0-49034 GCA_027564835.1 Typhlichthys subterraneus | reverse complement strand
TTTTAAGGTCCCTGTTGTTAAAAATGCCTTTACGGTTTTTGACGTCAGTGCAGTTTGTATGTTACAGTTATATTTACATTTTGCATGTAAAATGTCAAGTATTCTACTTTTTCACATTTTTAACAGGATGGTGTGGGAGCTAAAATAGCAGAAAAAATAGATGAGTTTCTACAAACTGGAAAGTTGCGGAAACTGGAGAAGGTACATCTCTGCGCCTGGGAGAGCAATCACACTATATTGCTCCATACTGTAAAACATTTTCTTTGCGCATTGATTTAACACACAATAAACAACACAACTTACACAAAGCTTTCCTCTTGTAGATCCGCAATGATGACACCAGTTCCTCGATCAACTTCCTTACAAGAGTTACTGGAATTGGGTATGTGTTAACTGTCTGAAATTTAAAATCTAGCAGTGTAATTTGACTATAGCATAGTTATATATACATATATATCATAGTTATATATGTTGTATTTACCTTAATTTGGTTATTTCCTCTAGGCCGGCTGCAGCCAGGAAGTTCTTTGAAGAAGGGGTGAAGACACTAGAAGGTTTGGCTTCTAGGGCTGTCCCGAATACCATTTTACAAGTTTCGAATACTTGCTGGTATTTCCAAACGAGTATTAGAATAGCCTCTCTTCTCACTCTCTTCTTACAAACAGCCAATTGCAATCTGTGTTTTTTGCAATAGCAATTGCAATCCTACACTGTGTTCATGACACAATGTAATTGTCTGTCCTACACTGTGTTCATGACACAGTGTAGGACAGACAATTACACTGTGTTGATGACACAGTGTAGGACAGACAATTACATTTCAACATGTGGGTTTATATGGAGACAGTAGGGATTAATGGGAAAACATGCATTATGCATAATGTAAAAAAAAACGAGCACTCAAATCCCAATATTTAAATAAAATACACACCCAACGAACAAATACCCGAATAATCGAATATTTGGGACCAGCCCTACTGGCTTCCCATATAGTTTTAACACAATCCTGGTCTATTTAGCATATCTTATATTACAATGACAACGTCCATCCATACAATAAATATTTTATAATTATGTTCATTTGCAGTGGATATATGGTTCTGACTGCAAGTTTTTTCATTTTATATATATATATATAATCTTTTTGTATTTTCAGATTTGAAAAATATTGAGCACAAGCTTAACCATCATCAACAGATTGGACTCAAGTTAGTACATTTTAAAGCTCATACATTATTTTCCCCATCGTTTCATTGATGCATGGGTGTTTGATTATTATATTCATTACATTTTTTTATACTATATTGTGTACCATGTACGGTTTAGCAGATCTAACTTTCAGTTCTTTCAGGTACTTTGAGGAGTTTGAGAAGAGGATTCCACGAGCTGAAATGGAAAAGATGGAGGTGAATAAACATTGTGTATGTTGGTCATTAAATTAAAAATGTAATATTCACATTATGCATGCCTTTATTTAGACTTTGATTCTAGGAGAGTTGGAGAAGATTGACACGGAATACATCGGGACCATCTGTGGAAGCTACAGAAGAGGTAAAAATGAAGCTGGTTCAGTTGTGACAGGAGGGGAATCTGAGCATGATAGCAGTAAATATGCCTACACATTTCTTGTGTGGCTTCTTCTTCCCATGCTAACTATTCTCAGGTGCAGCATCCAGTGGTGACATTGATATACTGCTGACCCACCCAGGTTTTACCTCTGAGAGTGAGAAGCAGGTATGTTTTGAGAACCACGTTTTGATGGAAAAGATATTGTCTCTCTCTTAACGATAACCATGTTTTGCTATAAAATGTGATCTTCCTTTCATTCCACATTCAGCCCAAGCTCCTCCATGCTGTAGTGGAACATTTTGAGTCAATTGGGTTTGTGACAGAAACTCTGTCCAAAGGAGACACTAAGTTCATGGTGAGGCCATTGAATAATCTGTTTTATAAGATATGTATATTTTATGATTTGATTGTCAATAAGTAACATAGTATGTCATTCTGTCCACTGGGAGGAAATCGAGGTCACTGCTTTACTCGGGCATACATATTGTGTGTGTGCACAAACACAATATCCAATTGTGTGCTTTCACACTCCTTGGGGTAGTTCTTACATATTTCATGAGATAAAGGAAAAACAATTGATTCTGTTCAATGGTTACCCTGCCCAAAGAAAGATTTTGAAATGCCTGATGGTACTTAATCGTGCACAATACTGCTTTAACATTTAACATTAACACAATTCTTCTATGATGTGTTCACTCTTGTTGTTCCAGGGTGTGTGTCAGTTGCAAAAGAGTGAAGATGATGATGATGATGATGATGATGAGGAGGAGGAGCATCTTCACAGGCGAATTGACATTAGGTAGATATGATAACTAGGCTTTGTATGGCTTCCAACAGTTTTTGTTCTAAAGTAGTTTTGCTAATTCCAATGATACTTTTGTGATCCCTGTCTTGTCTTATTTACATCTCTCCTCATCCCCTCTTCAATGCCCCAAGGTTAATACCAAAGGATCAGTACTACTGTGGGGTTCTGTACTTTACCGGGAGTGATATCTTCAATAAGAACATGAGAACCCATGCTCTGGAGAAAGGCTTCACTCTGAATGAGTACACTATACGACCACTTGGGGTCACTGGTGAGCTATCAACTGACAATTATGTTATTAATCCATCTCTTTGTTTCTGGAATATAATTGCAATATTTGTCTATTTGTGGCTGGTAGGTGTGGCAGGGGAACCTTTGATGGTAGACAGTGAGAAGGACATCTTTGACTACATCCACTATAAATACAGAGAGCCGAAAGAGCGCAGCGAGTGAATAAAGACAATTTGCTGTTACATTTAAATATGAATGTACTGGAATGCATTTTAATAATGTCTGTGTGAGTATCTGTTACTTTTATGTTATATACTGTTTATTGTTAAAACAGCTGTGATACTTATTTTTATTGGTTTTGTTAAGATATGTGCAGAGGTTGCTTTATGTTAGCTATTTATATTGTCAGTCAAATTTGAATCACAATAGGGCCTATTTAATCATGCATCCAACCTGTTAAATGAACAGTGTACCATATTTTAATTGTGATGACTACTTGCAATTCTTTTTACTTTACTAAGGTTTCCTATGTTTGACACTTATGTTTAAGATACCATCTACCAATTTAAAAAAGTGAAATTAGTTTATCTAACCTGGCAATAATTAAATCAAGGAGCTTTACATTGTCTGCTCTCCTTCTCAACCACATTACTTTCTCACTGCAATTGTATTGCAGTTGCAATATATTTATTAATGCCTATACATATTAAATGTATCCTTGGATATGTAAAGCATAACATTTTTACTGTGGCAGACAGGAAACAGTTGGTGTAAACAAGGAGGTAGTGGTTCATGGACAGTATTTAATAATTTTGTGAAATTACGCTCTTTGATTTTTTTTTTTACCACCATATAAAAATGGCAACTTCAACTATTTGGGATAACATGGCATTTGAATAGTAGAGACACCTTATTTGCATATATATACTTTCTAAATGAAAATGTGTCAGAATGTACCTGTTCTACTTCAAGGGTATGTGTTTGTACTTCAAACCTACTTGGAATGTGTTGTGTATTGCATTAGGTCTGGAGTCACTTCTAATTAAAAACCGTACATATACATTTTTCGAAGTCATTGTAAGAGGTCAAGTTTTTCCAGAATGATGGTGAACCGTCTATCCTACTACAGTATCTATAAACATCTGGTTCTTCACTGAAGATGTACATTAATGAAGTTTGTACCGGTGTTACGCCTAATTTTGTCCTGCCGGATTCAGTGACCCTTTCGAAACGATGTATGTTAAATAAAGCAGAAAAAGCATGAAAAAGTTATAGATCTATAAGTCATATTTAGAAATATCTAGACATCAATTAACCTTAAAACGACGAGGCTGGTGTAGATAAAGCAGATTACTATTCACTTTTTATTCAGAAAATCACAAGCTTTTTACAGCGCAAACCACCATCGATAACTAATCTTTTAGTAATCCTTTCCCAAACTAAAACACTCCCGTTATAGATTGTACATGATTGGAGGTGGCGCATGCGCACTTTCGAAAGGGTCACTGAATCCGGCAGGACACAGAATTAGCCGTAACACCTGTACCGGTACCCTAGCAGGTGCAGGCTGGAGGCTATTAGCTAAATGAAGAAGTAGTTTGGTCATATTATACTATATTAAAGTTGTAGTTAATAAATCATTACCAAAATATACATATGTCTAATCATAAACCGCGATATATAAAAACAATAACATGGAATAATGTTGTGAAAAGGAGAAGTCAGAGCCATAGCTATGTGATAAACTAGCATGTTATTTACAAGGGTTGTCCAAGTAACCAAACTTGGCCGAAAGGCATTATGGGTTGACATAAAATGCAGAGAGAAATACCAGATAAAGAAACGAGACTGAACCAATAGCAGTGGCCAATGTGTTATTAGCAGCCAATGGGAGAGTACCGAGACTGCATTCTATGGCGGTTACACACCCACATTACTTTTGTGTCAACCACTTCGCGGGAGTTGTCGCTGAAAGAGCAACCGTCTCTTTAAAGTAGACTAACCATCTGCGAAAGAATATAAGGTAAATCAACGCATTTATTCGAATGGGTCATATTACCAATGATTATGTGTGTATCTATGCTGCAAATTGTGTGTTTTGTTAAATAAATACGCCGTAAGCTAATTCAGTGAAAATGATGTCTACCCTACACGTTAATCGCAGTATCATTTTGCTGGCGTGGTGTCGTGGGTTTGGAGAGGTCTTGTACAATGTATTTTTGCAATTAGTCTTATATTCTGCCACGATACTATAAAATATTAACAATCCTAATGTTACGCGTCTTGAATAAATGTATCGTTCCCTTTATGTTAATGATGCCACTTGGCTGGGCTATCGTAGGCTGTTATTTCCAAGGCGTTTTCTCCTAATGCTCGAGGAACGCGCACACTTCTGCCTTCAATATCCTGCGTCTCCATAGAAACAACGTACAGCGCGCACCTAGCAGCCAGTGTGGTCCTGATGGAAGTTGTTATGCAACTGCGTAAATGGCTAGTTCCACACACACTGCATGTCGTGTCTTATTATGTAACGTTCACTGGATCCAACCAATGTTATGCTTCTCTTCACACGCGAACGTAGTTTGTCGATGTCGGCTATCTCGTAAGCTGCTCTGTAGCTGGCGGTACTATTGCATGCGCATTTGGAGGTTAACCCGCTGTGTTTTGGGTTTCCCAGGGTAACCATGTCTGACAGAAAAGCCGTGATCAAAAATGCCGATATGTCGGAGGAGATGCAGCAGGACGCAGTGGAGTGCGCCACGCAGGCCTTGGAGAAATACAACATAGAGAAAGATATCGCGGCTTACATCAAAAAGGTAACTACCACAAATCCCACGACGTGGAACTGAATGAAGCCCTTGCATCTGTCTTGACGCTCATTTGCATATTGTGAACAAAATGTATACATTCAAGGAAGTCTGATGTTAACCCCATTTCCTTGTTCTGACTAGGAGTTTGACAAGAAATACAACCCGACCTGGCATTGCATTGTTGGGAGGAACTTCGGCAGTTATGTCACTCATGAGACTAAACATTTCATCTACTTCTACTTGGGCCAAGTCGCCATTCTGCTGTTCAAGTCTGGTTGAGGAGTACGATGTCCCTTATGACCAACTGACCATAAAATACTGACTCAATGAAAAGGCTCTATCATTCCTTGTCAATGGGCACCGCCTTTTTCTGTGCTGCTTTTTGTTTTGAAGAATTTAACGTGGCCATGTTAGATAAACACTAGTATTTATTTTTGTGTTACATTAAGATGTGTCAGATTTCCTTTTGTAATTAAAGCATACTTGTTTGGCTGTACCTCTGCGCCAATTTCTTACTAGATGCATTGGAACAGTACTTGCGCAAGTAGCTTTCCCCTGAAAAAAAAAATTTAGTTCGCTCAAGCTCTACCAGAATACAAATCGGTGTTGTCAAACATGTCAAAAGATCAGTTTTTACAGTAAATGTTGATAGTACAAGTTTACCAAAACAACACTGAATAAGTCCAGCTGATGCTCCCATGAAGAAAACAATTAGTTAATTTCTTGTGTGATACTTTATTACAACATTTAGAAAACCAGCTTGTGTGGGTAGACACCATTAGTCAGGCTGAAATTACAGCGCAGGTATCCCTTTAGTTGGGGGACCTTCTTTATCAGGGGAAGGAGTTGAGAATCAACGGCCTTCTGGTCCTCCTTCCTCTGCTCTGTCAGCTGGTATTTCTGCAGATCCAGACAAGGAACTTTGATTACAACCAAGATAAACCTCAACTTCGTAAGAGTGCACATCAACGTGCCGTATATAACAATGGGATGGAACAAGTAAATGTTATTCTACTTGCAAGGTAGAATGTAAAGTATTATTTTCTTAGTTTTTCCTGCTTGCAGTGTGATGTACACATGCCCATCTATGCACATCACCTTCTCCATATACATTTGATTTCAGGAAGCCTTTAACTTAACTACAGTCAACTTTTAATTATGTATCCAGAGGATGGAAACCTTTGGTGGCGTTTGCATGGTGACCCTTGAAACGTTATAGCTGGACAAAACAAATTCACCTCTTTCTCTGTATCAAAGATCTCCCCCTCCTGGTGACGAGGTTTCCTCAGCCTCTTCTTCTTGAAGTAAGCGTCCGACAGAGTCTTGGGGATCTTCACACCGGAGATGTCAACCTTTGTGTTGGTGGCAATGACAAACTTCTGGTGGGCCCTACGTAGGGGAACCCTGTTAACCGCAAGGGGACCTGGAGGGAGTGGGTTCAAGAACAAAAATAATTTAACAGCACTACCTAAAGATGTCACATTAAAACACTTACAAAAGCAGGTTGTCTTACATAATGCTTAAAAATAATGATTACAAAATAAACATTGACTTAAGGTAGGGTCAGTCATTCTCGTGAACGCTTCAAAACAATATCCCTCCACAGTACAATGTAAAGCAAAGCACTCTAGTAGTGCTGCGTTTGTTGTGAGCAGTGTTAGCTACGGTTTGTTCACATTTATGGAGCCAGGGCTGTGTATAAGTTTCATCATGCAGAGAGAACAAGTATGCTAGCAAAATGTGAGGAGATATTTGGTGAATTTGACAAAAACAATGTATTAGCTTACAATTAGCTTGCACTAGCTGACTAGACGTTTAAAGTTTGATAAGCACTCACCAGTGACTAGCAGGAGACCACTTGACAGTTGCTTCAGGAACACCACGCGCTGAAAATAATAGAAAGACACTGTCAAACATTGAATAAAACAAATCAAACCTTGACTAGATATTGAATGTTACCTGGGAAAAACAGATTGTACGCCTGAAACACACAACCATACCAGCAGCTAACATCACTAGATTGGGTCATACATATTTTAATAGCAAAAAAAAGGCAGAACCTTTACACTTCTACACAATTACATCATCATCAAGGGTCCTCTAGCCCTCAGTTTCACCGACGCCACACTATATAGGTCAGCCATTGCTCAGTGTGTGGGCACCACCGCATGCTTCCACAACATGCCACTGTAGAATTTGTGTGGGGGAGTGAGGGACCGTGTCTGCAGTATACAAGCAATGGTGTGTGTGTACGAGTTACATTTGAAGCACAAAGCTCAGGGAGACTGATAATGTTCCTATCAGGTACTCCCAACGATGCAGCTCTCTAAATATTTTCATATGTATATTATACACACAGTACAAGAAAGGATGCAACACACAATACCTGCACCCCAAATATCCAAATCCCCACACACAGCCCAAATGCATACATTGTACCTTAACATAATTGGTGGTTTGCCAAAATTGTCAAAAACAACTGGGTGAGGAGCTACTTTTAGAACAAGTCACACAATTTCTGTTTAAAAGGCCAGCAATTGGAGCGACCACAATATTTAGCCTACCCAGTAATACAAAACCATCTGCCTTTTAACAAATATGCATGCATCCCAAGAGGCACATTACATTGCCTCTATAGAAATATAGGTGTGCACCCCCTCCTCCCCCCGTAGATGTGGGATTTTCTTAACCTGATGCCATTATATATCCATGATGAATTTTAACGTTAACATGAAAGTACATTCAATGTCGGTTGGAATAAAATCTGACATGCCAAGGTCACTGTACATCAGACATATGTTCTTCTGATCAGAATATTAGACAAATGTCACCCTAACCCTTTATAATAAATAATAGTCTGAAGTCTTTAAAGCTCAACAACACGAGCGTGCTAACCTTGCCCCGGTGGCGGCCAGTAAGCAGGAGGAGAACTGTTCCTGGGGTGATGGAGGCACGCAGCTTCCTCTTGTGCTGGCTGAAGGGTTTGATCCCGTGGCTCTTCAGTTTGTGGGGAACATCTTCTGTGGGGTAGTAGCGGGGCTAGAGTAGGAAGGAGGGACAAAGCAACATTGGTCAGCAGTCAACAAGGTGACAAATTAATGGAACTACCATAAAAATAAAAGTTTAGTCCACGGTTCCCCATCCCTGGTCTTAGAGGGCCGCTGCCCTGCATGCTTTAGATGTCTCCCTGCTCCAACACAGCTGATTAAAATTAATAGCTCTTTATAAGGACCCATTCATGTTAATCAGATGACTGCATTATTGAATCACTTGGTCCGACAGGCTTCACAAAACCACAAGGGGGCATTACCCACGTTCACATGCAAAACTCACCAGCTTACGCAGCTTAACAACACGCGTTCCTCCGTTTTTGTCTCCGCCAACTGGTTTGGTGATGGTAGCCCGGGGTTTCTCCTTCAGCTTCTTCTCGATCTGGAAGAGAACCTCAGATTAAAGACTGCAGGCAACAACAACAAAAAGACAACCTGTGTAGCCAGCTCATTTTAGAATTGAATCCTCTTTCTTGGAACAATAATGAACCGTAGGAGTCAATCAGCCAAAGTGAAAACATTGCAGCCTCTCGAACCAGATGATTAGACAGGTTGGTTCAATTAGCCTACTGTAAATGTGCTAGGACCAGAACTCTCCAGAACAGTAATGCAGTATTACTTGGAATTAGTAATAATAATATTACTACTGTTTTGGAAATAGTAATTTGTTACAGTAGTAGTAACTGGAAACAGTAACAACATTACAGTAATTAACTACTATTAACTACCCAACCTACCTTAGTCTCAGTAGTCTTGGTCTTCCTCTTGTACATGGCCCTACGAGCGAACATAGCAGAGCGAGAGTAACGGCCGATCCCCCGGACCAAAACCGGGTTCCGGCTCCCATGCTTCTTCCTAGGGGCCTTTTTATCTCCCTCTGCCATCTGAGAGGATCACAGAAATGTTTACAAACTTCTCTTGGAAACTAAAACATCTTCCAGAACAGCAGGTCAACACCTGAACACTTGGAAGTTTTTTGATCATTGCAGATATATTGATGCAACTTCACTAGAACTGTCAATGACTACCAAGGTATACAGTTCATTAATTTACTTACAGATCACATGTATATGTGGGGGCAATGCTTTAGTTTGTAACTAGCTATAAAGTCAGTATTATATATATAGCAGCACAAGAAGCTAACGTTCAGCAAACTACCGTAGTGGTTCTAGAACAATTCAAACGATTAAGAGTTAGCTATTTTGACAGGCTCCATATACATAAAACATAGGCATGACAGCAGTTTCGTGGTGTTGTGAAAAAGAATATCAATACACACATTTTTTGACGTTACTGATTTTACATAGAACCACACGTCACAACACGACGCGGTACCCCGAATGCTAATATGGCCTAACACTGCAACACAAATCCTATGTATTAGGGAGTTCTCATTTACGAAAGAACGAAATGGCTACATCATTTGGCTCGTTTAAACAAACACATAACTTTATCTGTGTTCTGAAACTATGATGTTTATTGCATGACAGAGATGAAAGCAGATTTTATTCCGGCGCTGTGCTAGGAGCAGGTTTCCTTACCTTTGCTATGAAAAAAAGACCGGCTTCCGGGGAAGTGACGCATATAACGTCGTCGCACGTAACATTGACGTACTATGCGATCTTGGCTTTGTAGTCCTTTCTTGTTTTTGGTAAGACATTATACTTTTCTATTCAGTAATAATAGAACATTAAACCAAATACACACAAATTATGAATCTAAAGACAAAATGCAAAAACTATTAATGTGCACAAAATGTTTCTATTATTTTATTCTACTTGATATTCTATAATATAAATGTTGTGTTTGTAGTTAAATTAGATATGCATCTTCAAGCTATATATACACTGTAAACTGTTATAGACACCATAAGCTAATAAATACAAAAAAAATAATAATATCTGAAAGTGGTCTACCTATACAATTCATTTATGAACCATTAGACATAATATAGATACATTAAAAACATTAGCATACACAATTTGTACAAAAATTTACTTATTCAAATTTTTTATTTTGTGATGAAATCCATTAAACTTAAATGACAAATTCTTCATGATTTCTGGCACATTCTGACATGACACAATAGAGTTATTGAGTAAGGCAGCTTTCCTATCCAAGGAAAGCCATTTTACAGACCTAATATGTAATATAGCAATGTCTCCCCTTTTTGAGTCAGTATCATTAAACAGGAGGTAAATAAATGCTAGATTCTGTAATCAAGGTACACCCTTTGACAGCTTTGAACTGGGTAGAAACATGTATTACATTAAAACACTGACAAAATAACATGAGTATTAATAATTCGTATTAATCATTCGGTATTTTTTTTTTATAAATGACAATGTTTCAATATCAAGAAATTAAGTGGAAAATTAAGGGAAAATTCTATTCTTTTTGATGAATTTGCTGAATGTTTCATCAGCGAGTGTTTTCAATGATGATGGCAATGCCTTGGCCTCCACCAATACAGGCGGAGCCAACAGCATACTTGCCTCCTCGTCGCCTGGAGAAAGATAAATGCGTTACTTCTAAATCCAATAAACAGTCAAATGCCTTAGATCAACATGCCAACATTTTGAGGGGTAAGCTACCTGAGCTCATGAACCAGGTGGCCAGTGATGCGTGTGCCAGAGGCACCAAGAGGGTGTCCAATGGCGATAGCTCCCCCGTTTACATTCGTTTTCTCTGGATCCAGACCGAGGGCCTTGGAAACAGCAAGGTACTGAGCAGCAAAAGCCTCATTCACCTACAGACAGCAAAGGGACAGCTTTGAACATCTACAGAGAGAGTGGCAAGTCAGGCAAACAGCATTGTGGGAGATAAGAGGCACCCACTTGTCATTTTCTTTGAACTGTTACCATCTGGGCAATGATATCCCTCCCCTTTATTCACTAAAAACAGGCCCAAATATGAATTGGTTCGTTTTTAAAAACGAGCAATGGTAAAATATTAGGTTTCCCAGCTTGTCTGTCCAGACTAGCTTAACCTGTTGTGTGGCATGTATGAGTATTGTCCATAATGCCAGTGATGCCTTGTGATTTTTGGCTGCAAATCAATTTCCCCATGGGGTCAAATAAAGTATCTATCAATAAATGACAAAACACTCCTGTGACGGTTATAGTCAGCCAACATTTATATAACTATAACTATTTAGAATGAGAGATTCATTTTGATTTCATGCCAGACACAGTACATCACAAACCTCCACAAGATCCATGTCGTTAATAGAAAGCCCTGCTTTTTTAAGAGCTCCTGTGATAGCTGGCACTGGTCCTAGTAAGACAAAACACACATTTTAAACAATACATTTAGTTTGAAAAGGGATGCTGCATAGCTCATTTGCTAATTAGCTGTCAAGACGTGCAACAGGTCACTCACTCACCAATTCCCATGATGCTTGGGTCACAGCCCGATACATGGTAGGACACTATTCTAGCCAATGGAGATAGCTTATGCTCCTTCAGCGCATCCTCACTGGCTATGACAACAACAGCAGCTCCATCAGAAACACCCTGAAAATAAGGTCCAGCATGCATTTCTATTAGTGTTCCTATGCAGATATACAGTAATGATGTCATTTGTAATAACCATATGAAAAGAAAGACTAAGCCGATTCAGCGTTCCTAGAAAAAACAAAATATGAAAATGTCTACATTCTAAAACTACTAAAAAGGTTGGGTTGGCTTGGTTAGTAAGCCAACCAACTTTGAGGGGGTCCTCAAGCCAAATTCTGGGAACCACTGCGTTGCCGACAATTTGTTGCTCTGCACTCACCGATGCGTTGGCGGCAGTGACAGTTCCTCCCTTCTTAAAGACCGTGGGCAGTTTGGCCATCTGCTCCAGCGTGGTCTGGGGACGAGGGTGCTCATCCTGAGCCATGGAGACCTTGCCTTTCTTGGCCTTCACTTCAATAGGAGCCATTTCTGCAGTGTAGAAACCTGCGTCTTGAGCTGCAGACAGATGGAGAGGGTGTGTAGTTGTATTACACCTCAGGCATAATGATGATGATGATGATGATATGCTGTTGGTTCAGACGATAGATTCTGACCTGCCTTCCACCTTTGCTGGGTCTGGTAAGCGTACGTGTCACAGTCCTCACGTGTGAGCTGGTATTTCTCAGCCAGGTTCTCCGCCGTGATGCCCATGGGAAGCTTGATATGCAGGTCTGTCAGCCCGGCCCACAGAGTGTCCTCCAGCTGCGTGGGATGCAGAGGTTTATCTTTTACATTCTCTCTACGGCTGTCATTCATTTTTTAGTTATGGTAACAAAGTGACCTGGAGTACCTTGAGGTCGACACCAAACTTGGTGCCAAAGCGCATGTTGCGAACCGCGTACGGAGCCTGGCTCATGCTCTCCGAGCCCCCACACATGACCACCTCGGACTCCTTTAAGTAGATCTCCTACAACCACAGGCAGAGAGTACAGTTGTATTACACAGCATCACCATGGTAGCCTAAAGGCAGGCTACATCTGCTCAGTGATTTGTATGACAATGCTATATATGGCTAGGTATGGTAAATCTGGCTGTGTGCTCTATGTGGTATGGCCTGTATGTACTGTAGCAATTACAGCATGTGCCAAAGATATGTACAACAAAAATGGGGCATTGTAATGCATTTCAACGTAAGCAAAAAAGATATAATGCTTCCCGGTCTCTTTAGTGGGCGTGTCACCAACGGCAACAGCATTTTGCTGTGGAGGCTGACTTAGGGCGCGACCAGACAGGTAAATCTCCCATGAATGGCCTGAATTCTAAAGTCAATTTACCACAAAACAGTTTTCTGCAGAAATAAAATTGCGGCCTCAGATTTATCGTAGGTACTTTAATTTAATATACAAAAATACATTAAAATATACTGTAATATACTTAAAATACCCATTAACCCTCACAGAGAAATAATGCACAATATTATGTTGACTGTGGATCTCCCCATTGACTTGCAATTGAATGCTGGCTCCCCCCTCCGTCCATTGAGCCCTCTGTGTTTCGAATCTCTCCGTCATGTACATTGCACATGAAAATTAATGTTGGTGTAAACAGTCCTAACCAGCTCTGCCTACATAATAGAAAGTGCAGCTGCATTGGGCTGCTTACAGCACCGACATGGGTGTAACAACAAACACAATGTCCTTACTTGAGCGCCGTTTACGATGGCCTGAAATCCAGAGCCACACAACCTGTTCACTGTAAGAGCAGGCACCGGGATGGGAACTCCCGCTCTCAAACCCACGTGACGTGAAATGTATGCTGCATCAGCTGAGCTCTAAAAACAGAAAAGGGAGGTAGAAGCAGAATAATGCAAACGAAATATAAAAAACACACATACACATTTAGTTTGTACTGTAGCCTAAACCTAGCCTGTCTGAGATAATAACCAAAAAACCCAATCTGTATTAATTTGCCAGTGTGACAAAGTTCGACCCACCAGGGACTCGAACCCAACTCCCAAGGATTAGTGAGCAGGGGCTCTAGCATCTGTCTCTAAAGCCTTCTTGAGATGTCGGGGAGTGAGCCTTACGTAACTTACTGCACAGCGCTACTGGCTGGCCACCGTTACACTAACCCTCCCTAAACCACACTCTCGTTCGGGTCAAGGCACCAATGTGATGGAGTCTGTCCCATCCGGGTCTCAAACCCTACTCCAACGCATTAGCGAACACCATAGCAAGGGAGCCTAAAGTCCAAGGGCTCACTAGAGCGTTCTTGAGGTGTATGGGAATGAGGTTTACTTAATGCACTGCACAGTATTGCCTGCCCATGACATTTACACCAGTTACCTGAATGACGTTCCCCACGATAACACTGTTTACAAGTTCGGGTGCCACTCTCCCTGCCGCCAAGGCAGCCTTTGCCGCATGCTCAGCCAGGTCTACAGCACTGTGGTCCTTCAGTACACCCCCATAGGTGCCAAACGGAGTGCGCTTGGCAGACACGATAAATACACCTGGAGGGAAGACAGGTATGTTACAGACACATCGACGGAACAACGGGTTCAACTGAAAGGACTCGCAAATATGATTGAGGCTTGTGCCTCAATTAGTCGGACACTGATAGCAGCTTAGGTCAGTGTGCACAGAGTTCACAACTGAGTGACATTGTAGCGTAGGTAGATTAAGTGAAAACCTCTTCGGAGCACTGACCTATTTGGAGTGAACCCTTCAAACAATCAATTAAACGTGTGACTCAACCTTCAAATGCGAAGTGATGTGATGATACATATTGATATGAAACAGATTACACCATATAGCCTACTCATCAGGAAACCCATTCTCAAAGACACGAAGATGCCTTTGGGTTCCTCGGTATATTGTGTACTTCATAATTAATATATGCCATACAGCATGTAGACTGACTAGTAATTAATATTGCACATACCCTTAGGCGAGTGAACTAACAAATACAACGTTTTAAAAAATAATGTAAAATACCCCGATTAGTCAAATGGATTAAAAGGGCAGATGGTAGAAGCGTCAATGGTAACTTTTACCTATTTAGCATGCACTAGTATTGTTTTTAGTTCATGTGAGCTACCATACTCTTACATGAACGCACACCTACACCAAGTCACAAAACGCGTGCATTTCTTGAAGCCTGCCCGCACTGTATAAAACAGGGTTATGTTACCTCTCAGAAGCGACATAATGTTGAATCAGAAACTCTCGACTGGCAAGTAAAATAAAATGTAGGCTATTTGGACTGAAGACACATTTACAGTGAACTACTGGCAGGACAAACCCCTAACCTTTCCCCTATATACGTTGTAGTAGGAATACTGTGACGGGTAATGTACTCTTGAGAAAATATTCGACAAAAAAAATAATTAACAGGAAAGAAAACGAATTGCCTAAGAAAAACACATTACGTATAGTACTTTTGAAATTATAATATTTTAAAAAATAACCATTGTATATGATACTGCTATTTTTATTCGCTGAAACAAAATATTCGAAATTAAAAACACGAAATCTATCAAGTATATTTTCTAACGTCATCACTCTGCGCGCAGTCTCTTTGTGTCACCGTCGCAGTCAAGGAGAACAGTAAATGAACATTGATGTGATAATATACCATCCATGTGAACATTTTTTGTTTTCTTTGAGCATGTATTTACATTGAACAATAATCAAATCAGAAACCATGTATTTTACTGTATCGCGTTGTCTAGGCAGGGTGTTAACTCGACAGAGCTATGTACCAAGGTAAGTTCATGTATACGGTACCACCCATATAACTAAAGGTACCACCACTGAAAGTTGTGACCACCACCACATTCCCAATGGAAGTGTTTTAAATATTGATGGCGACTGCCGACAATGTTTATGAGGTAGATAGATGGATCTGCTTAAGTTATAGGGTATAAGGCCCTGTAATACTTAATATTAATAATTATGTTTCACAGCTCTGTGATGGGAGGAAATTGCCATGCCATACAAAGTCCGTGGTTTACATCGGTGATGACGCTGAAGACATCTGCCCCACTAAGGTGCGTTGTTGTAGCACACGCTTTTGAAACAAGATGCATTAAAATCCTAATTTTGTAATTAATGTTAGTTATTTACTTGTGTAATGCAAGCGCGGAGCCCAAAAAGAAGAAGAAAGTAGATCCCAGAAGAGAGCAGCTGGCAAGAGAACGTCTGAGGAAAAGGCTTAAGAAGTTGGAGAAGGTTCCACCTGAGCTCATCCCAATAGATGACTTCGTCACTCCAACCAAATGCCTGGATGTGACGAGGTGCAGTCCGCAGTTGTGTGTAAATTGTGCCATGACATGATACAACAATGCTTCTGTAATAACATCAAATGTCCCCTTTGTCTTACTGTACACAGGCAGCGATCTGCACCAAGACTAACTTTTGAGGAGAGTGAACGTCGAGCGCTACTACTCAAAGAGTGGTCTCTGTACAAACAGGTAAAAGTTGCCATATCTTCCTTGCTGAAAATGTCCAAGAATGTTTTTGAGGGAAGGCGTCGTTCATTGAACATAGAAAACGTTCAGTCCACCGAACGCACCCTTGGCAATACTCTGACATGTTTGTGAAAAGGGTCCATTAGTTAAATGTTTCACACACATTACTTACAGGATAATTGCCAACAATAATGTACAACCTCTAACAACCTAAATGCGTTGTTTGCAGAAGCAACACATGGAGGAAATGAATACCATTCACCTTGCGATAGAAGCCCAGAGAGAAGCAATGGAGGAGCTTAAGCTTGAGTCAGAGGAGCTTTACATGGAAGCACTGAAGCCAGATCCACATCTCTTTCCCTTTAGTCATGAGGGACCTTGCAACACACCACCCAAGGAGAAGTATGATGCTCCTGATGGCAAATACAATGATGTCACTAAACTCTATACTCAGTAATACATTTTTGCGAACATTTTCTTGTCTACACATTTCACTGAGCAAACTTTTAAAGTGTATGTTATGGCCTGCTGTGAACCATCATGTTTCATGCCAAGTTGCACCTGTTTTCATTTGTATTTTGGCAAAAAGGGTGATTGTTTTTCCATATTCGAGCTATATGTATATACTGTATAAAGAGCTCAAAAACTTGAATGACAGTGAATATATTATCAAAAATATAACAATAAAAAAAGACCATGTCAACAATTATTTAATTGACAGTTAATTGTAGTCAGTCTGATATTGTATTTAAAGATAGGTTTTACTTACTGAGAAGTGAATAATGAGCAGTTATTCAAACTGACAAACAAATGCGACATGCCTAACAATTCAAAATTATATACACAACCAAAAAAAAGAATACATTTCAAATGCACTGAACACTGCGGGATTACCTGTACTAGGTAGTGACGACTAACTATATTCAACAGCACATTGGACTTTAAACATATGCATATTTAAATACATGTTCAATGCCTTCATACAGAGCTCTTAAAAGGGGTTTAGGAATCCTGCGATTGGTCATGGTTTAGAGGTATATGCCAGTCTGTTGGAGGTTCTTGTCTCAGTTCCCAAACAGGAATGAAGTCTGTCTGCTTGGCCAACCTGTGTCTTTCACTGCTTCGTAATGCTTCCTGGGGAAAAACACAAAATAATGGTTAAATCTGTTGCAACTATGCAACAGATTTGCAATTATAACAATGTTTCCTCCTACAAACATTCCAAATAGTTTATATTTCAGTTATAGACATTGTTATTACTATTAGCTTGGGGTAACATAACTTACCGATATGAACTTTAACAAAATTATATCTACAAGCGAAACTATTTTGATCAAGGCTTCAAGGAGGTTAGTTGTCATAAACAGGTGTTGTCCTGTACCTTTGCTTCTATGCTTCTCTGTTTTTCCCACTCTCGACAACTGTAGTAATCCTTTTTCCACTGCTCGCAAGATGGGAACGAACCATATGTATAATAGTGGTGGAAAGCATTTGACAGGCTTTTGCAGTGTTTAAATTCACTCCAGTAGTCATCACAACTACGGGGTGGCTAAAGATATAAGAACAGACATGGAATTAAAAAGGTAAACAGTCATGTAGCCTACATGACTCATTATATTACATTATTATAGTAGCCTACACGATGTAGGCTACTATAATGTCCAAACCTACGACAAAATAATTGATAAATAGTAGAGTAGCCTTTAGTCTACCATCTGATGTAGCCTACCGTACACAAAAGTAGAACATTTGACAATAGCGCCGCCTCGCGGGTGCAAAGTATAGTGTTACCAGCTAGCATAATAGTAATTACATTAGCATTACTTATATTACAGCTGACTCGATGACGCTTCGTAGCCTACTTAATAGCTTATTTGCAGTGTATGAAGCTGAAAAACAAGCATTGTTTGCTTGAGTGGAGCAATGGTGAAATTAGTACCGTAGTAAAGGTTAGGTAAGCCAAATAGCAACCTTTACAAACCCCGCAGCGTGTACAGCAAGTACAGATGTTACATTGCAGTTGCTTCTTAAGATTGCGGCACATACAACAAGAGATAGTATTTAATACGATCAATAGTTTGATGTTACCCTCCATATTTCGTCTTTAGACTGCTCCATGCTTAACGTAGCTGCCGCTGAAGTAGCACTGCCAACTTGACAAGGAAACATATCCAGATAACCACGCCCACTAGATAAAAACGTTTCGTCATCAAACAAGTTTTTTTTTTTTAATGAAAAACCAAAACAGTGCACATTTATTTAAAATCTACTTTATTTCAACCTATAAATAACCCAAGATAAGATACATTTGCAAACAAATGCTAAAAACAAAGTATGTTTGTCAAAAACGGTACAACCCACCTGAAAAGTTTCTAGCATTATGAAAACAAGGCTGCAGAATATAAATACAACTAAAGGCCTTCAATGATTTGGGATTTTGTTTTTCCAATTACTTCATGGTGCCATTTTTGATTTTATTCTAAGAGCAATGTATATGGCGAATTCCTTGAGACCATATGTGACTACATTACATTACTATACAACTGAACTGCATAATGTGTCTGGGCTTATATAGCACATTGACAAAATAATACTGAATTATTTAATCAGTAACTTTTTTTTTGGTACCAACTAACTGTCTCTACTTGAAAGAATCTAAAAAAATACAGTCAGCACTCATTTCTGAAGGTTCTCATGTATACAATATACATTATTATAATATGTTACTATTGCCAGATTGTTTAATTATTCCAAATGAATGAAAATCAGCAAGTTCCAGATACAGAAAAATCAATGAAGTTAAGAACTTCTTTAAAGTCCAGTTTTATTGATAGTGGCGTGGCATGTCATGACTTGATGCACATAAGTCAGCTTCCTCAAGGCTTTCTACCCTTCTTGCGTAGTGACTGTCCCTCACCGGAAAAGGCAATGAATTTGCTCAAAGCATCGTCCTGATGGTGAGAGAGAGACAGACACAAGATCATAATATCACCCTTAAAAATGTGCTCTATGCAATATTGTAAACAATAATATAGTAGCAAAGAACTATTTTCTATGTAAATATATAGTCCTCCTTTGCGTCAAAAGGAGCCAGTTGAGGTGGTACGGGCATCTGGTAAGGATGCCCCCTGGGCGCCTCCCTTGGGAGGGGTTCCAGGCATGTCCGGCTGGGAGGAGGCCTCCGGGAAGACCCAGGACTAGGTGGAGAGATTATATCTCCACACTGGCCTGGGAACGTATCGGGATCCCCCAGTCAGAGCTTGCTAATTTGGCTTGGGAAAGGGTCCCCTGCAGGAGCTGCTGCCCCCGTGACCCGACTCTGGATAAGCGGGAGAAGATGGATGGATGTATAGCAGAGAACGACAACAAATTCCCTGTGTGTTGTTAACACACAGGGAATTCTCTACTGTTCTTCATTTTCATAGCAGGACCGGCCTTGCCTGCATGATGGTGCATTGGCTATTTTCCACTACATGGTACCAGCTCCATTCTACTGGCCCTGATTCAACTCAACTTGCTGTGTGTGTTATGTGTGCAGCCTAACGGGCACTGCACACTTGCTATATCGCACAGCGATGTTCGCCTCCATTCATTTTCTATGGAGTCATGTGACATTGCATGCAGGGGATTGTGGGATAGCTGGCAGTGCGGACCTTCAGGTGAAGGCGGAAACATTTTCAAACCAGAGTGAACTTATGCAAATTTCAATTATGTTTTGCCAGGCGATGGCCTATCAGGAGAGATAGAGAGATAGAGAGAGAGAGAGAGAGAGAGATGTGTCCGTTCTTTGTTTATGTTGTTCCGTCAAAGCTTCCTACCACACTCCTGTTCCTACTAGCAATAGAAGAGAATAGATTTTGAGTTGAATTCATTGCCAGAGCTTTATGATGCATCTCTAAATGTGTATGAAGGATACAAACGTTAAAAAGCATATGTGGTTAAATGTGTCGGGAATAGATTGTCGGCGTTGATGGTGGCTGTAAAAAAAATTATCAAACATGTTCTAGCCCAAAGCTACGTTATTACTGCATATCACTCATCTGATTTTGTGACACATGTAGAGAAATGTGTTGTGTATACATACTGTTAAAACAGTGGATAAAAATAAAAAAATTAAGTGTTTAAGCAAATACACAAAAACAAAGGGCACGCACAAGTGGTCAGAGAACGGCAAACTAAGCGCGAGCAGGCAAAATTGTGAAATGCAAGTGTGTTAGAAGAATTTGTTTATGTTTCAGATGCTGGTGCACTGAAACAACCTTTCCAACAGTGGTCCCCAATCCTGGTCTTAGAGGGCCGCTGTCCTGCATGTTTTAGATGTCTCTCTGCTCCAACACCGCTGATTCAAATTAATAGCTTGTTATAATGACCCATTCATGTGAATCAGGTGTGTTGGAGCAGGGCCACATCTAAAACATGCAGGGCAGCGGCCCTCTAAGACCAGGGTTGGGTAATCATGCAATAGACTGTTATTAAATAATGTTTTCTGTTGTAAAAACCTGTTTTCATTCAACATTTCAAAATCATCAAAACCCTACTTACATCATCTGTAATTTTCTTTGGCTGAGGCCTGGAATTTCTGATGAAGGTGATCCTTCCAACTTTGTACTCATAATTGGGAATGCCTCTGTTTCATGAGAGGTTTCAAGATGTCAAAATCACATTAATCTTCACATCGGTTCAGTGTTTAGTGATGTACAATACACACAGATTAGACAGCAGCGACACTTAATACTATAGATAAAATTGTGAGGAATTCTATACCAACAATAGTCGGCAAACCTCTTTATGTCACTTGGGTCTATAGGGACAGGACTGGGCTCAATGCCTTTTTTTTTGCCATCCAAGCGATTACCGGAACCTGTAAATGCCTAGGCATATAAAAACAGTATGAAAACAGTAGTTAGGTTAGACTCAGTAAAAGCATATGTTGCCAATTACTCGCACCAAACATACTCACTCTAAATCCCATGTCTATGTCAGCATAACTACTAGGGTCTCCTTCTTCCTCCTGTAAGAAGAAGATAACGCACTATCAGTGTAGCCTCGTGATACCATCCCGATCTTGTGAGCTTTAGTTTGAATTCACCACGAGAATCAGCATGGACAGACCTGAAACCATTGCCGCTTAGATCAAGATTGGTCCGTTCTGACCAATCGCCCTTGTGATGTCAGCTACGGGCGAAGTTTAGGTGTGTGATGTTCACCAATGGTGATTAGACAATCAAGTGTTGTCCTCTTTTTTTATTTAACAGTTTCAATGGACGGCTTCCCAGATGATTTTGTGTATCAAATCATCTGGCACATCAAGTTAAGTAGTTCCACCCTGATAATAGGCATATTAACGCTACACCATGATAAACCCCTATATTTTTGGTATAGCTAAACAACAGGCTTTAAAATATTAAGAAATTACAAAATAGTATGTCTTTTTTGTATGTTTTCAATTGCACCTGTAAAAGTAATTTTTTCCCTAATGTTTAAATTATGTGTATTGGCAAACGTCTGGTGATATGATACAGGGGCCATGATTGGATATATTGCGATACTGTAAGCAAGGCGATATATTGGGATTTCTAATTTGTGGAAAACTGGCACCGTTGTACCCTTAAGGGAGCAGTGGAGAGCCACTGTGCAGCGCCCGAGGACCAACTCCTAATCGTTGGCAGTGTCAGTGTCACATGACACTGACTGGAGAGTGAACCTGATATGTTTAATGGATAGTGGGGGAAACCGGAGCACCAGGATGAAACCCATGCAGACACGTGGAGAACATGCACACAGAAAGGCTTGCTGTGAGGCCACAGTGCTATCCACTGGGCCACCCATGGTCCAGTGGTCCATGATCCCTTTTACAAATATATTTAGTAAAAAAATAAAATAAATCGATAGTGATTTAGAGAATCGGCATAGTATCGCAAACAGTAATATCGTGATACTCGGGTGAATCAATCTTTTCTTACACCCCTAGTTTAAACAGTTTAAAAGGATGTCTTCCACAGTGGTTGTGTGTAACAAAGCATCTGGTATGTCAGGCTCAGGTCAGTATGTCCTAATAATCACAAGCATTTCAAGCAGATTCACAGGCACAGTCGGTGTAACTACCAACTCGGTTAGGTTCTTACTGTGGGTTCTTCGTGATATTGTGGCCTTCTTTCTGGCTCTTTGTAGCCCAGCGGCGCATCAAAATCCACCTAAAATATGGTAAGATAAGTATGATTGAGTCACAACAAAGCAGGAGTGAATACTCCAATATTGGGATGTAGTGTTGTGTCTTACATTCATATCACACTCTATGATAGATACGGCTTTATCTGGCTTCGTCTCCATTACTCGCAACTCATAGATCTGAAATGACACAAACAGTTTATCAACAGGCTGGGTGGCTGTCATGTGACCCCACTTCATTTGTCTACAAATGCAATGAGCTTGCCTTTTCATTGTAGTTAATAGCAATGACATCTCCTGTTGTCAGACAGGCAAAGTTTCTCAAGGCATTTTCCAACCTGTAAAATACAAGTTTGTTAAATAACAAATTCTTACGACAAAGAAAGACATCAAAATGTTCTGAATGAAAACGTCATACACTGCTTTGGGGTTTGTGATGTCCAGGAAGTCAGGACTCTGTGGCTGAAACTTGGAGTAGGTGGCAACCATCAGGTTAACACTTTCTACCTGTACAATACCCCCCTCCTCCAACAGCAGATTCTGCATCATCTGCAGGGTTAAAACATACAATATATGTCCAAATATCCTAAGTAAAATTAATACACTACAAAAACGGTTAAAAAAAGTAAATATACAGCAATGCCAATATAAGTTTTCTTACCCAGTGTGGCAGGTAGCATATTCCTTCATCTGCAACAAACTCCAGAACACCGCAATGTGTAATTCGGTCTGAGTTCTTGTTGATTAACTTGAACAACATTGGATAGGTAATGTTAAGTCTGCCTGTACATGACAATAGTCCAAAGACAAGAATATTAGAGTATGCAGTCAAATAAGTCAAAGACATTTCATTGCGTTATGTTGTTATTCATAAAGGATTAACTTACTCAGTTGGTCAAGAGCAGAGGGTGGCATTATTACTGCAAAAAGACCAAATGTTATCATTTTTGGTATTAACTAAAATTGCAATGTGTTCCCAACACAATGACAACACATGTCATAGACAAATGCACGATAATTTAGACGTGCGACATCTTAACCAAACCGCTATATCACCATCAACACCGAGTTAATGGAAACGTAAATAACCTTCTCAGTGCTTACTTTTGCCTCCCTTCTCCACATCAGAGCGGTCGTTCGGACCTGCCAGCATAGATACTGAGTAGCATCGGTACTGAGTGGAGAAACGGTTTTGGAAAGACCGTGGTAATGGGTGGTCGAATACGTTGAAAGAAAACTGTAAACAAAACCAAACATTATTTAATTATTAATTAACAACAGCTCGAAATGGCAGGCAACAACAATATACTTAACATGAATCGTGACAGGGCTTATTTTTCCTGTGTTGGTGTACAATACAGTATGGTACTGTAGCCATATGCTAACGTCAACTGGGCGGATTAAATGCTTATTGTGCGCATGTTGTCACCAGCCATGTTCAAAATAAACGGGTTGAGGGTTACTCACCATTTTGAAATTTCACTCGACACGATATGTTTCTGACGAAGAAAACGAAATACGTAGTTGGTCCTGTTACGTTGCTACTCCTACATATATGCTACAACTCGTCCGTGTTGTCTTTCCGAGGTCGGAAGTGTGCAGCCGTAAACAAGACGTGACGTCGCAAAATCTTCCTCTTCTTATGTTGACAGCAGGCAGGCAAGGCGCCGTACGCGTCTATTTAAAATATGTTAATACACCGCAAGTTCATCTTCAAACAGTTCCCATAGAAAAACACGTCCACACCAAGTTCGGCCAGATGGGCAAACAACACTGTCCATTCCTGGGAGTAGGCTTCTATCTATGGCGATTTTTGGCGTTTGGCAAACCATCTTAGACGTGCATTACCGCCACCGACTGGACTGGAGTGGGAATGAGGAGATTGAGCACGAAATAAAAAAAATAAAAAGAAACAAATTAACTATATTCTATTAACTAAACAAATGTCCTTTAAAAAGTTGAAAATGTCACCAGCCACCATACCCACAGCTGTCCCTAAAAAACCTGGCACCGTAAAATCGTGACACTGCACCCTCTCTAAAGGTCGAACAAGGCGATGAAGCAGTACGGTCAACTGTTTCCCAGTACAGTATGGGCAGTTCCCAGTCTTACATAAGGTGTGGTTGAGACCTGTGTGGCCAATCATCAGTCTGGTGACGACTGTTATGATAGTTCCCACCCGTCTCCTCCCGCCCACCAGCTTGCAGCCCACATTGCAAAAACACGTGTTTTATTGTCTCATCACTGAACATCCATGGCAGTTAAATTATTCAATTTATTTACACATCAATTGTGGTACATAAAATGGTAAATATGTAATCTGAAAGAGTGAAATGGACTGCCCCCGGCCCCCGACCCACGAGAATACAAATGTTTTACATGTGACTCATCATATTATCCAGTATGTTAGAATACAAATGTTTTACACTCAACTCATCATATTATCCAGTAACACAATGCAAACATGCCGACATGCGCACACAAAAAAATGCTAACATCATTGAAAATTACTTTCTTTTTTAATGAGTCTTACAAAGACCAAATCAGACATTCAGTCTTGACAGTAGTGGACTGATAAAACAGATTAAAATGTCATCATGGGGTTTAAATATTTATGTCAGAGAAAATTGTAACACTTCTAGACACATAAAATAGAAGAGAAGGACAATGTAGCACATCATGGTTGGTACATAACAGTTTGGCAGCTTTGTAGAAAGAGTGTTCTGAGTTCATATCAGTTGGAGGCTATTGCATGGTGCTGCATTGTTCCAAATCCTCTACTGGAGGCCATCTTTTGGCCACTTCCTGGTGCAGGGCTTCAGGCAGCCACTGGCAGTATGCGGACAAGAGGACTTCAAAGTAGAAGGAAACAAAAAGAGTTAGAAGGTCATAAATGTGAAGAGAGACACAGTCAAAACAAAATCATACACATTAGGCCCTCACATTTGTCATTGTTGTTCCAGGTGGAAAGAAGGGAATCTCTACAGTCGACTTTCTCCGCTACCAGTGCTCCCAGTAAGGCCTCGGTCCTAGGTTGCAGTCTGGAAAAGCAAGGCAAATACAGTCACGGCAAAGATATTGGAATAATAACAAAGAGGAGGCACTGTAATGTATTTCAATGGTGGCACTCTCTTAAGTGGGCGTGTCACTAACGGTATTTTGCAGTGGAAGCTGACATAGGCAGCGTCCAGACAGCTAAATCTACCATGCAAGGCCTGAAACAAAAGCCGTCTCTGTTTCCACAGAGGGGGTTCTTTCTGGCCACAGTGCTACGGTCTCTGAACCAGGTGAACCAGGCCGTGTGCGATGCAAGGAGCTCCCCAGTGCGCACAGAGAGCAGTGGCTTGAGGCCAGTGGCTTACTTTGCCCACGTCTTCAACATGATGGAGGGGTTTGAGAGGAGGTGGTCGCAGTGTTTCTTCAATGTGGGACATACCTGCAGAGCACAGAGTGCATAGTGTTAACAGAAGACTACAATGTTAAAAGATGGTGGACGTCAGGTTTTGGCAACTGCACCTGTCCCTCCAACAGGAACTTGGCAAACATCTTATAGCGGTCCAGGCCGTCTGGGTAATCCCTCTCTATTGCAGGCATCTGCCAAGCCACACGATCTAGAGAAGAGAGGGGAAGGCAACATGGTCATTCTGCAAAGGTAGATGGTAGGGCTGGCCCCAAATATTAGATTATTCGGGTATTCGTTCGATAGGCATGTATTCGATTTAAATATTGGGATTCGAGTATTCGTTTATGCATGCATGTTTTCCCATTAATCCCTACTGTCTCCAAATAAACCCACATGTTGACATGTAATTGCCTGCCCTACACTGTTATCAACACAATTGATTACAATTGGCTCTGTTTGTAAGAAGAGAGCGAGGTTATTCATTCAACACACACTCTTATTGGGTAATACAGGAAGTATATGCTGTTTGACAGCTCTGACAGGCTCAATTGACGTGTCAATCAAAGTGACCATTTTGAGTGCATGGCTATGTTTACATGTGTGCTCACTGCAGCTAGGAATTGAAGATTTCTTCTGTTATACTTAATTATAGCTCAGAGTTTTTAATGGTGTTTTTGAGAGTATTTGAATATTCGTTCGGAAATACCATCAAGTATTCCAAACCTGTAAAATGGTATTCGGACAGCCCTGGTAGATGGAAAAATCACATTTTAGAAATGATAGCCATGAGCTGAGATACAGCAGACCTTTATCACAGTGACACAGAAGCTCTACCGAAGAGGGAAACGCTTTCTTCCTGTCCTGTTTTAGGTGAGTTGATGAGGTCTGACTTGTTCTCAGGTGTGATCATGTTCACAAACTGCCTGTTCACTCTTTCATAGCATATGGAACTTTTACATCGTATTGTAACATCAGACAGACAGACAGACAATCTAATCTGCCATATAAACTCAGAAGTTGTAAAAATACAATTTAAAAGTTGTGTGAATTAAGATTTTTTGTTGACAGACGGGAATAAAGTGTTCCACTCTTCAGGTCACTGTGATAAAAGCGCTTTTCTAACCTTCCAAACACACAAAGTGCTTTACACTATAGCCTCACATTCACACACACACATTCACACACCGATGGTGATGGCTGACATGCAAAGAGCCACCTGACCGCCGGGGGCAGTCAGGGGTTAGTTGTCTTTCTCAGGGAAATCTCGACACTTGGTGAGGAGTTAGCGGGGTTTCGAACCAGCGACTTCAGGATCACTTATCGCACAGTTTGACAGCCAAAAGCTGAGCATCAAGCAAGGAGGGCGACTTACAGAAGGTGCTGGAACAGTGACATCTGACCCTGCCCGTGGAAGGGCAGAACCACGGCGCAGGGGTCTCCAGCGGAGAGCCAAAATGGCAGTACTGAGGGAGAAGCCGGGGGACCCACTCTGCTTCTACCGCAGATACACCTGACCAGGACACAGAACAGCATTCATGATTTCCATCTTTGTGGTAGCTGATGAACCAGACGTTCCTCCAAAATGTATGACTACTGAGCTCCATCGACGTCTACTGCTAGAGGGGCTGCTCACAGTCATTTGGCATGAAACATTTTTGAGTAAAATTGAAAACACTGATTCGACTGTTTTAGTGCCAAAACTGATTTCACAAAATGTGGGCTTTTGTCATTAACAAAATCACCTTGTGATTTTGTTAATGACGATGTATGAAAGACTTGATGCAAACATACCACATAGCAGCATTACGGTGAGTCTTTACAGTCACCCATTTACCTCTCATGCACATTTTGGTCGTCTCCACGACCTCCTGATAGACTACAAAATCCGGCAATATTTTAAAGAGTGCAGATGAAGGGTGAATGAAAACTGGATCATCCAAAAGAGGCGTCTGTAGAAGAGATAAACACAGTTACAATAAAAGGAGAACTCCAGATAATTTCATTCATCCCAAAATTTAACCCCTGGTGGAACTTGCTTTGTATCCATTTTTCCATGTCGGGTCTAGGACCTCCTCCTCACGTATTCGCCGGGCGAGATGGTCCCCCAGGCCGGCCAGCACGATCTGCCGCATGCAGACCACCTGGTTCTCCGTGGGTGGGCTCATCTTGGGGTCCACAAACGCCCCCACCTCTGGACACACTGCGTTCACTGGACACCAAGCACATATGCACGATGCACTTATTATTTCAACTTAAAGTGTATGTGTGGGTCTGTGGGTATATATGTGGGTCTGTGTGTGTATATATGTGGGTCTGTGTGTTTATATATGTGGGTCTGTGGGTCTGTGTGTTTATATATGTGGGTCTGTGGGTCTGTGTGTGTATATATGTGGGTCTGTGTGTGTATATATGTGGGTCTGTGGGTCTGTGTGTTTATATATGTGGGTCTGTGTGTGTATATATGTGGGTCTGTGGGTCTGTGTGTGTATATATGTGGGTCTGTGTGTGTATATATGTGGGTCTGTGTGTTTATATATGTGGGTCTGTGGGTCTGTGTTTGTATATATGTGGGTCTGTGGGTGTATATATGTGGGTCTGTGGGTCTGTGTGTGTATATATGTGGGTCTGTGTGTATATATGTGGGTCTGTGTCTCTCTCTCTCTCTGTGTGTGTGCGTGTGCATGTGCGTGTACCTGCATTGGTGAGTTGTCCTCTTAGCCGTCTAATCTCCACCATGGCTTTATACCTCAGTCCATTCTCCTCACAGAACTTGGCCGTACAGCCAGCAAATTCACATGCCCCAACAGCACCTACAGTCACGGCAGATACATCGATGTTAACTCCACATTAATGACAAAATCAGGACTTTTCAGATGCAATTCAAGACATACAATTGTACTATTATGTGACTAAGGCCGTATTCAGACGTAACTTGTTTTTTTTTAATTAAAAGCGCTGGCGTGGGCATTTTTCAAGCAGCTGAAATGGTTGTTACGGTTGTTATGGGAAACACCAAGTCTCACTACGCACTTTTGAAAGCGGATGACGTAGGGCGTTTTCAAAGAGCTTGTTGAACTTTTCTCAACAGAAAAAGATGCCCAGACCTGCTTAAAAAAGCGCCTGTGGCAGCGTTTAGTTTCAGCGCCCATGGCTTTTAAAAACACAGTCCGCTCCTTAGGGTTATAATGTTAAGAAGAGGTGGACAGCTTCAACAAAGACGTATAAAGACAGACAGACAGAGATATATACACACACACACACACACACACACACACACCTTCATTCCTTCGTGTTTCTAACATTGTTGAAGGACAATTAAACTAAACTGAATAGAAGTTACACTCTCCATTTACACAGGGTAACTGCTACATGATACAGGGTTCTTTAACCTGATTATTCTAAAAGCATCCTCACCCAACAACACCATGAGGTCTCCCAGCAGCAGCGATGCTCCCTGGCCAGCCCATAATCTCCTCATCTGCGTAAGGCGAGCCCTGCGCTGGGCTAGCTTCAACGTCTCATCCTCACTGCCTGCGGGTCTGGGCAGTTGGGGCAAGAGTGTGAAGACAAATGCAACTCACCGACTTTAGAAATAATTGCAGTCCTCACACACACACACACACACACACAGAGACAAAAGCTAATACATGTTGCCCCCACCTGTCGAGGTCCTCAAAGATCTCTCGGACCGTCATGGCCGCCACCACGGCGATCATGTAGGGCAGGCACCCTTGCTGCCTCCCCAGTGCCAGCATCTTAGCGTAGCGGGGCGCCACGGGGAACGAGGCCATCGCTCTGCCCAGGGGGGTGATGGGGCAGCTCAGCCTCGCCCGCTCCATGTCGCTCACACTGGGAAGAAGAGAGCATCACGGCGGGTCAGTCATGGACTGTGTGTGGTTCTGCTGCCTTCACGTCGTATCGGAATAATGGTAAATGCATGTTTATCAATTTCACGAGTCGTAATTCTGAAATCTGATATTCCAAAAGTGAAATAGGGTATCAAAATTATTTAAGAATTTGGGAAATCATTTTGATACCCTTTGATACAGTTTTTAAATAATATATACCTTTTTTAGGTTCAGGTACAAAACCCAGATCTGAAACATACATTCACGTTTGTTTAGCGTTTTTAGACATTAAAGTTAAAATAATTTAACTTTTCAGCTCAAGGTGTGTAGTCACGCTGTTCGTCAATGTGACAGTTGACCAAGCCAGCCGTTCTCTTTGACACAGTCTCTGTGTGATCGGGGGTTTATCAAGTGCTTCTGAAGCGGCCGCGCCTTTAGCGACGCGTCTCGGCGTGATCAAGGGCCTTAGACTGAGCTGGACATGAAACTAGATGAGGAATACCGCTGTACCTTCCGGTGCGGGGCGGCTCTTTCAGGGCTCCGAGCGACACCAGTAAGTTCTCAGCTGCCACGAGAGCCTCAGTGGGAGGAGGTGTGGGGAAGGGGAAATTCACCACCTTGAGAAGACACACACAGTCACATTTAAGTTAATTTAGGTTATGTATTCGCACTGCATTGCATCCATGTGGCTGCCAGTCTGGCAAGGCATGTGTTGTGCAAGGTTCACCCACACCTTGTCTATGTTGAGGTCCTTCATCTGTAAGACCAGGTCCTCCACGGGCCTGCGGGTGATTTCCGCCTCTGAGAAGAGAATGAAGTCCCCAAACACGGCAGAGGAGTATAACCTAGAGAGAGTGCAACTGTCAAGAACTGTGGCCCTCAGGCCCAGCAATGAAAATAAACAATATATTGATTCAATACCGTTATCGCCATATTACGTTGCGCATTATCATATTGAAAATGTTGCAGAAGGTATGCAATATTCAGTTTATTTAGTGGAGAGATGCGTCCGCTGGCTGTGTGGCTTAGTTGTGTTTGATTTAGACAGAACAGTAAGATGTGTGGCTGAGGAAGCTAACGACAGAAAAGGATTGAAGAGACTAAACACAGACTGTTGCTACTAGCAGCAGCACCACAAACTGTTGCTACTAGCAAAAACAACACAAACTACTTGCTACTAGCAGCAACAACCCAGACCGAGCTGCGTACCTGTAGCAGTGTCCTGGCTCCGTCCGTCCAGCCCTGCCGGCCCTCTGGTTGGCGGAGGCCTGCGAGATCCACGACACCTTAAAGGAGGACACGCCCGTAACGCGGTCGTAGTAGCGCTTCTTGACGCGACCGCAGTCCACCACGTACTTGATCCCGGGGATGGTCAGGGAGGTCTCGGCCACGTTGGTGGCCACCACGCACAGGCGCGTGCCCGGCGGAGGGGGCCTGAACACCTGCATGACACACACAGACAAACAAACGTGCATACACAAACACAGAGAACAGAACAATTGTATTTGTCAACCATTTATAATTCTCTAAATTCATAGCACATATGACTATCCTTTGGAAGACTTTGGATTTCCCCACCAACATCCATCCATTTGTAACGCCCTGCTTCCTTCTAGCAGCCAACCTGCTCTAGCTCCCCTCATGGTGGGTAGGGCTGGGCGATCGATCGATAGATAGATAGATAGACAGATAGACCGATAGACCGATAGACAGACAGACATCTATATATATATATATATATATATATCTATATAGATATAGAGGAATTTTTTTCAAAAGAGATATGAAATTAGACAATATCGTTTATATCGATATAGTTATATATTGTACATTTATTCAAGACTTTCGTCTCTCCCTCCATGCCTGCACTTGGCCTGAGGAGTGGAGTCAGGAGCGAGTGACCACCAGAAAAAGCTCACGTCAATTAATGTCGCAAAAAAAAGAAATGTCACATTTCCGTCGGGTTTCCTGTTTTTTTCCTCTATGCCTGAAGGATTTAGCCCACTTTATAGAAAATACCTATATATATTGTATATCGGTATTCAACCTAAATATATTGGGATATTATTTTTGGTCCATATCACCCAGCCCTAATGGTGGGTATGTGTCACTTATAGGTCATTCTGGCTCAGAACCAACCTTGGCCTGCTGCTCTGAGGCCAAGAGGGAGTACAGTGGCAGAACGTAGAGAGGAATGGACGGGTCGGCCTTCTCCTCTATAGAAGCACACAAGACACATTATCATTATTATTATTATTATTATGGTATGACATTAAACGGCTCTAGTTAGACATGAGCAGCAGGCGCTTCATCTCGCCTGTGTCTCCAGGGTCTTCTCCCAGCTCCACGTCAGAGCCCACGTCCTCCTCCTCTCCTATTCCAGCCTGTCTGTCCTCGTCGCCCTCATCCACGGGCAGGGCAGAGTAGTTGTCCAGGTCGATGCGGGGAAGGCACTGGAGACAAGAGACCGTACACGGATGCATGGGCGATGTTTGGGATATGCTGGTGGTAGCGTCGCCATAAAAGGTTCTAGGGGACCTTTACTATTATTATTTATTTTATTTATTTATGCAGTGCAGCCCATTATTAAACACGTCTCTAGTTTTATCCATATTGGATTACTCTTGCTAATGCTAATTTGTTCGAGTACATTGCACGATTTAGCAGTTAAGGAATAAATAAAGGGGATTCTGATGAGCCCTTACTACAGTGTTCTTCTTTTTCTTCTTAAGTTTCTTGATCTCATCCAACGTGTCTGTCTCTTCTTCCCCTGGGAACAAACGAGTTCATGACGACCAGAGCAATCTCAACCAACAGTCCCTGTGAAAGCTTGTGTGTGTGTGTACTCACCAGTTGCTTGGCAACCCTTCCTGAAAGGGAAAGCTTTCCTAAGTCTTCTACACACTGTGTGGACCTCTGCCTGGCCAGTCAGAAACACTAGGATGCCACCTAGTGGACAGGTTGTGTTCAGCATCAGAACAAAAACATTTACCTACTGGAGACTGTGTGCGTGTGTGTGTTCGCACTTGTGTCTCAGCTTTGTGTGTCTATATATGTTTGTGTGAATGAGCATGCGTGTGCGCGTGCGTGTGTGTATGGGTGTGTGCGTGCGTGTGTATGTGCGTGTGTGGGCGTGCGTGCACCTGGGGGCAGCATGCGGTGGATCTTGCAGGTCTTGTGGAACACCTCCCCGGTGTAGTCCTCCAGCGGGGTGCGCTTGTTGAAGTGCACGGAGACGGGGAACTGGCGGGCGTCCACCGCCACCACGGGCGGCGGTGACGCAAAGAGCTTCTTGTTGGCGGTGAAGTCCTCCACCCGCAGCGTGGCCGACATCACCAGAAGCTTCATGGGCAGCCCCTTCTGCACGGGACAGCGATTAGGCACGGTTAACGCTGTACCCCAGATGAACAGCAGAGACATATTATAGAGGAGACAGACCACTTAGAGAGTCCTCAATAGAACTCTAGGGGAGAAGTACCAGAGACATTATATAGAGGAGACAGACAGCTTAGAGAGTCCTCAATAGAACTCTATGGCTGGAACAGAGACACGCAATTGTAAGCTAATAGACTTTTTATCAAATTCAACACATTTCTCACCACTCGTATCAACAAAGCCTTTGCACTACGTTTTGCTTCACAATGCATTTCAAAGTGTGTTAAAACATGTTTGCAAACGTTCGCTATGTTCGCCAATTCTTCCTTTAACGCACCTCAGGACTTCTGTTGCTGAGCTGCGCATGGATATGTTAGTGAAGTTGGCGTGACGTCGGGAGTAAATGGGTTTATACATGCAGTTTTTATGTCTCTGGCACCATTGACAGTGCAGTGAGGGCTCTCTCCCCATTCATTTAGATTAGGGGCTTGTGCCTGGAGGCGTTACCAAGATGGCTGCCAAAGAGCCAAACTTTCCTATAAGGACAGATCGCTCACCTTGTTACGCAGCGGGACGATGCGAGAGAGCAGGCCAATGAGGATGTCGGTGTAGACACTCCTCTCATGGGCTTCGTCTATGATTATCACGCTGTACCGCTGGAGCAGGAAGTCCTACGGCAAGTCGGTAGTGGCAAAATTACTATGTCAAGAAAGTCTATATCATATTATATATAGACGTCTAAACATTTTATTAATGATGAAAACAAGCCCGTCGAACTGTGTCATGTGAGGTGAATGTCTTCCTTTATCTTCCACTTAGTGCTAAAACTGTTAACACATGCTCATGGAGAGCTCTGCTCACTGGACAGGAAAGTGTGGTACCTTCTGAATCTCCTTCAGCAGGACACCATCAGTCATGAACTTGATTTTAGTGTCACTGGTCACGTTTCCCTCGTATCGAATCTGGTACGACACCACCCTGGCGACAGAAGCACAGAGGGCCTCAGTTTGAGACTATGTCCACACGTACACTGATACATTTTTAAAACGGGTGGTTTTCTAATTTGTTTTTTAAAATGATTCCTTCCATGCCAGCACGTTTAAAAAAAAATTATGTCCACACGGAAAGCAAAAATACGATACGATACGGTAAACCTGTCAAGAGCATGCCAAGCCAGAAGCCAGCGATATAATCCTAACCTTTAAAGCCATTTTGGCCAATTGGCCTACCGGTTCTGAAATGTTCTCAGTTCCCTCCATAATGCACTCTGAACCTCTGCTCGTCATTATAGTTGGGTAGTAACTGTAACTGTATGTAAAGTCCCGTTAGCAAGGTTAAAACCCTCCATTGCTCAAACATTGCACATGTAAACCAGAGTTTAGAATTATAGCAAGATTGAGCATTATAATGCATTTCAATGGAAGCAAAAACAACACGCTTCTGGTCTGATAAAAGTCATGCCCCTCCTTTCAAAAATCGAATATGGATGTTCCGTCTGTTGAATTACATTATCTCATGTAAACAGTTAACAGCGCCCATCAAACAAAAGACGCACAAGCTGATGTAACAAGCCAAAAACAAAACACGTCTACCCGTGAACGTCAAGGATGCAGTTTAAAAATATCTTCACCCTGGCGGCAGTTTTGATAATCCTTCGGTTATAGTGATCGGATGCAGCGCTTTACGTGTCGATGGAGGGCCCAGTTGCACAGGAAAAGGGTTAGTTTCTAAAAATAGCAGTGTACATGTGGACATAGTCAGACAGGTAGATTGTGTTGGCCCTACTGCCTCGGCAGGTTCATCTCCTTGGCCACTCGGTGGGACATGCTGATGGCCGCTACTCTCCTGGGCTCCGTGATCCCTATAATGCCGCTGCCGCTGGAGCAGAAAACACCAAGCAAACACCACATTACCATTGTAAACGTGTCTACTAGGTAGGATATTTACAGTGAGACTGGACTTCATTAGACGTTACCTATTGTCTGTCTGAGCCATATATATAATGAAGAAAGCTTAAAAAAGTTTTTTTCCCCCACACAACCCTCATTGTAAAAACATGATAACATCTGTGTCTCTGGCCAACGTCATTCTGAGTTATTAGTTTTTAAATATAGTTGGTGGTCTACAAGTAAAGATACAAAATAAATAGAGGTTAAAGAATCAAAAAAACTAAAAATCAGTTGAATGAATACAGTGCCAGTCCAAATCCCAAGCCTCTGTGTCTTATATTGAGGTAAGAAAGCAAATTTAGGGGTGCTCGATATTGATCAAATGTGATATTGCAATATTGATCATGTAAATTGCAAAATAATAAGAATTTCGATATTTTTAAACATAAGTAAAAACACAAAGGTTATGTGAAAATATATTAATATATCAAAACAACACATTTTCACCTGACAGTCATATTGGACTGGTGCAAGAACAAGGGATACAACAGTAATTCCAAGATACCGAGGAGGCATTCTTATTGGCCACTATTGTTTCCTCTTCAGTCTCTATTATGTCATCATCTTCCTCAGACAGACATCTTACTGTTCTGTCTAAATCACACACAACTAAGCCACACAGCCAACAGACGCATCTCTCCACAACATAAACGTAATATTGCACTTCCTGCAACATATTCAATATTATATTGCGCAACGTGATATTGGGATAACGATACTGAGTCGATATATTGTGCACCCCTAAAAGATATACAGTTAAGCATTTCACAAAAGTTCAAGTACCCTTTCTTCACAAGGGTACATATCACAACAGGCAAGGGGATAAACCAGGACTACAGCGTGCTCTCTGTACCTGGCATAGCCAGCCTCATACAGGAACTGAGGCACCTGTGTGGTTTTGCCACTTCCTGTCTCGCCACACAGGACAACACAATGGTGCTCCCTCACTGCTTCCATGACGACCTGTTCTTCTGCGAGCACGGGCAGCTTCAGGCGAGCTTCCTGTCGGGGGCGCACAGAAAGAGACCAACTGAAGAAGACATAGGGATATACATACATACATATATATGTGTGTGTGTGTTACTTTGTTTTGTTTGGTATGCTTTAGAAGCATTGTCTTTAAACTTTCATGCCAATGAAGCGAATTCAATTGAATTGTTGGATTGTAACACCTGAATTAAATGATTCGGAGGAGTGTCCCAATATTTTTGGCAATATAGTGTATCTCTACCTAACAATTCAAGTCAGATGCTTTATTGGCATGAAAGTTCAACAATATTACCAAAGCATAACAAACTAAAGAAAGCAACAATTTGCAATTTGGACAGTACACCTCTCTCTCTCTCTCTCGCGCTCGCTCGCTCTCGCTCTCGCTCGCTCTCTCGCTCTCTCTCTCTCTCTCTCTCTCTCTCTCTCTCTCTCTCTCTCTCTCTCTCTCTCTCTCTCTCTCTCTCTCTCTCACCTGTATTTCTGGCAGTCTGTCCACTGGAATGAAGACAGCAGGCTGAGATGGCTTTTTGACGGAGACACTGTTCAGGTTTGACGGTGTCACCTCCACCACCTCCTCCACCTCCGTCTTCACCTCCGTCTTCACCTCCTGGTTCTCCTCTGAAGTAACGGACGCGTCGGCTCCCTTAGAGTCACAAGCCTCCAACTCCTCTTTCCCGCCGCCGTCGTCGTCCCTGTCATCTTCCGAGGAGGAGGTGTCCAGATCGGTACTCTCCTTCTCCTCCAACTCCTCCTCTCCTTTCCTCTTCCTCTTCCTCTTCCTCTTCGCTCCACTCAGGCTGCTGATCTTCGGCCCGGGGCCTCCATCATCCACTTCATCTACCATCCTTACAATGAGACAGACGATCTGTTAGACAGACGCCCTCCCAGGCCCCGCCCACTAACAGTACTACTGCTGGATGAGCTCATGTGTGTAGGGATGGAACGTTAAATGACATTATCGATCATAGTCATGTGAAATCCAGACGATTGTGGTAAATGTCCAATCACGAATATTCTCACATAAGTGGGAATATTGTCAGCGACTTGGGGAAAAAATAAAAGCTGTGTAGCTCACTCGAACAGTCCAATTGTATTGATTTACTAATTTAATTATAAGCCTGCATCTTTATAGTCAATCGCCACCATGGCTGAAGGCTCGGTTTGCCCATTGTGTTCCCCACATGAAAAAGATACATCAGATTTGATTAAATACTGTTGAAATAAAATGCCTACATGTGTGCACACATACTGTTTAGTTTGGTACTGCTTGTCTCCGGTGCCCAGCTTGGAGGTGGTGTACAGTAGCTTGAGTTCTGACTCTGGGAGCTGGACCTCAGCCAGTTTGATCAAAATGTCTGCTCTCTGCATTAGAGAACAGTAAACATGCAGTGTTTAGATGCGTGTTATATGTCGATATACACAGCACCACCTTCTTCAAACAATTAACAGGCAACAATCAGTTAAACGACAGTGACTTTGAGCCAGAAGTTATAATCTTTAAAGCCAATTCAGCAATAAAGATGACTTGAAGCATTGATGTACACGTCAAACAATTCACTTTCTTCAAAAACCATATAGAATTGATTAATTTCATATACACACACACACACTCAATAATTATTTGCAAATTTGGGAAGATAAACTTAACCACAGACTTTCTCATTATAAATAATTGTTATAACCAGTAGCGTCCTAGTGCTGAACATGTAATAATGTCTGGTAGCCACGGAGTGGTTTCAGTGTACACAGTGCTAGCTCGTTGTCAATTTATGGACACAGGCATCCCTAGTGTCATTGTGAATTACAAACTATTAATGTATTTAGCATTGCAAATTATAGAATAAAAATACCAGTTTACCTTTGTTTTCTTCTCCTTTTGCTCCAGTACTTTCTGCAGCAGTTTCTTTTGCTTCTTAGTGAGGGGACGTTTCTTTGAGACACGCTGCTCAGTGACTTTGTCCTTTTTTGCTCTTGTAGACGGTAGGACCAGAACATTGCACTTATCCACACCCTTCAGATCGCCTTCTATTAGGGTAGAATAGGGTTATTTCATGACGTTTCTGACGCAAAACCCTTTAAGAAATGTTCTGCACTTGCTTACCTTCTAGTTCGACTACCACATCTGACTTAACAGCATCTGTCGATTGATTACTGTCACTTTGCTGTCTTCCCTTCCAATTGTGTCTTTTTCTTAGTCTCCCCATCTGTGAATTGTTGATGGTGAGAAGTGAATGCGATGTTCACTTGATAAAATTAACATAGCCAACACAAATGTATACTATCATTTAAAATGCATACTATGCTAGCTATGAAATCTAATTATTAAATAATTAGTCAGCTTCATTTATACAAAACTGACATGATATAAATGACAAACCTTTTCTTATTTTCACTTAAGAACACCAAAAGCCCACTACAAATCTCACGTGTAAACAGTTAATGGTCCATTAGAATATATGCCCCGTCAAAAAACAAGCAAATCGTAGAAGTGTTCCGCGCTGATGGTTCCGCTATCAAAATAAGAACTATTTCAGTAGGTTGACGTTAATATTACGGTATCTGCCATTCATTTTTAGCTTGGCAGAAAATCTGTTTCAGTATGTCTTTAAATCCATATAATATATAAGATATTTAATATAATTAGAATTTTGCTAGTGGTGAGATCCTTGTAGCATACAATGATAGGCTACGTGTTAAGCCTAGATTTAATAGTCAAACAGATACAATAAGCTGGTATTACTCATGGTATAAAATGTGTCACTGGAAAACAAAATCCACAACAATGCTGTGAAATAAGATTTTTATTTTTATATTATCAAAAGACAAAAGTTCAAATTAGTTATCCCAACTTCCATGTTTAATTTGTAATCCCTAAAATAAAATGGCATTTCTTTAAATATATTTACAAAATATATTTTTATGACAAATGCACACATAATAGTCTTCCAAGAACATGTACAAATATTTTAATGAATCAGTTTGTGATCCTCAAGGTAACTGCAATTTATGAAGTGCGTCTTATAATGTCTCTTGTGGTTGAAGCCAGTATTACAAGACAACATTGGTTTGGAATAAACTGACTGCATGCCCCTTGTGCACCCAAGTGCTGAGTGGTTGGCACTAATCTCTACTCCCCCACACCAACCTCACAACAACACCACACACACACACACACTAGGGCAAAACAATGATTGTACCTTTAATCAGTCATTCTACAAAAGCATCAGTTAAGACATCCTCGTCATAGGGGCAGGGCTCCGGGAGACACAGGCATACATTAGAAAGCCGCTCAACAACCAGCTCCCATCCCTGCTATCCCTTCACGGGCTCGTACTCGTTGGCCAGCAGGCCCTCCCCGCCCGCGAGGCTCTCCTCCGTGGTCCTCCGGGCCTCCTTGGAGAACTTCTCGAACCTCTTCAGGAACACGATGACGGCCACCAGCAGCAGCGCTTGCACCACCACGAACATGAACAGGCACACCTGCGATGCCACCGCCAGGTCGCAGTACCAGTAGTGGCACGTCTCCAGCACCTCCTCCTCCGTCAGGTACACCACCAGCCTCCCCCGCAGGCCCGGAGGGGAACTGCAGCTGACGTTCAGGTGAGCGCGGCGGTCGTCGATGTTGTTGTTGTTGTTGTCGGGCTGGCGCCGCAGCCACGCACGCAGGTAGAGCACGCCGCAGTCGCACGCCCACGGGTTGCCGTGGAGAGAGACGGAGCGCAGGGCGGCCAGCGAGTCCAGCAGCCCGTTGGGGAGGGTCGTCAGCAGGTTGTCGTGGAGACGGAGCTCCGTGGTGTCGGGGGGGAACTTGGCGGGCAGCGAGGAGGTGGTGAGCTCCCTGTTGCTGCAGTCCACACGCCCTCGCTCGCAGGAACAAGGGCGGGGGCACGATGATGACATTTGACCTCTGACCCCCAAGATCGGGAGCAGACACAGTAGCACAAGTCCGTTAGCCATCATTGTTGCCGCTGTGGAGGAAAGAGGGAAGGAAGGCAAGGAGAGAAGGAAGCAAGGGGAGAAAAAAGCCTATTAGGTTAGAAAGGCGCTATATAAATGCAGTCCATTTACAATTATTATGTTATCTGTTATGTTGTCAGTTAAAACAAGCACAACATAAACACACAACCATATCTAAATATTTTGAATGGCAGCCAGATTGATGCCATATCAGAATACGGGATATGAACTGAACAGGAAGTCTGTTAGTAAAGGATGCCCAATGTGGCAGAAAGAGATACCCTGATGACACACTGTAGAGAAACTATTTAAGAGCTCACTGAACACAGCTTGACTCTGCTGGGAAAGTGACAGTAAAAGAAAACACAAGCTCAATAACCTAACCTGAAAGTAGAGGATTATATTATAAATATAATATAAAAATGTATTACAAACTAAGCTCTCGATAGGCTTAAAATATCATACACACTATATTGAATGTGAAGCAGAATAGGGTAAATGTCACAAACATACCTACCTTTACAAATAGCAAGGTAAACTGCCTACATGTTTGACATTGTCAATAGGCTACTCAGATGAGCCAAAACTTTATCATGACCACCCAGGTGGTCATCAAGGCTCGTAACACCACCACCCGCCGCCTAGATGCTCTGACCCATTCGTTTTTGGCCGTCTTGTCTAAACACGTTGGCCGCGCTTACAGCATAACATCGCAGACCTTGACGTCATGCGCCGTATTACGAGATAATCAAAGTTATTCGCTTCATCTGAGTGGTCATATTGTTTGAGTTTATCGGTGTATTTTGTAGTAGGCCTACTAGAAATTGCACAGGCTAGCTATCCTAAACTAAAAAGATTGGCAATACCAAAACAATGTAGTGTTTAGAAATAGTTTTTCTTTTTCTTCATACATCTTCAAATAACCTACAAAGAAACAATCTACAATGCAACTGATTTACAAGGTCTTAGTTAAAGACAGTTTGTTTGTGACAATGCAACTGAATTAAGTGTTGAATTGTTTGTTACCTTGCGTGCTGTACGCGTCCAGGGAAGCTCCTTCGAGGGATTATATGTCTCTGTGATGAACACCGCGTTGGTCTAACAGCCGGCCCTCACTGATAAGTCTCATAAGTGAATGCACAGAGCGCAAGCACATGCGCAGACATGAGCACATTGAAAGTAAAGACCAAAAACGCACAGGAAACATTTTTAAATGTATGGTGGCATAGATATTTTACATTTGCAAAAGGAAACAGATCAGTGGGGAAAAACAAAACAAAAAAAAAAACAACAACCCACTAAATATTAAAAGCTGTTACTTTTTTTGCCAGGCCAGCGAATGTTTAGTTTATTACAAACTCAATAGGCTTAAAATGGCATACACTGTAATATATTTAATGTGAAGCAGAATAAGGTAAATGTTAGAAACATATGCCTATACAAATAGCAATGTCATAAACAGATACAGGGTAGCCTAATAGGCAGCCTTCATGTTTGACATTGGCAATAGGCTACACAGATGAGCCAAAGCTTTATCATGGCCAGCAGGCCAGCGGATGTTTAGTTGTCAGTGATACATTTGTGATGCAGCCATTTTATATTAAACATTTCATGGACTCAACAGGCTACATCCCTGCAGTTGGTACAACTTTCTGCCAGCCTGCTTGGCAACACCAAAGGAATATCAAGAAAAGAGACCATTGTGTTGTGTTGGTCTGGTTCCCAGCCTGTTCTACCACGATACTTAGGCCTGCACATTTACAGAAGTGACTGATGAGTACAGTCATAAGAAAACATTATGTTAACATAATGACAGCAACATGTCATCATCAGAGGTGACTTAAAAACAATACAAACACAAAGGCTACACCTACAACGTTGTGATGATGGGAATCAAGTATTTTTTATTGGTCATGCCATCCTAGCTGACTGAACACACCTACTGGCAACACAGCTCAAGCAGATGGAGATCACAGCCTTATAGGTTAGAGGGATAAGGGACACACCCACACACCAAAACCTGCACATTGTATACTCGTTGCAAACGCACGCTCATACACACTGATTTCCAAATATAGGGAAAAGCTGTTCCAGACAAACTTATAGAGTATACCACAGTGGCTGTATAGCGTTTGCTTCTCGTTAAAGATCAATATTCCACTGTCCATTGGTGGTAACAAGGCATAGGTCATAATGCATTTTATAGCAAATAGAAGGAATTAGCTCTGAGGCCGTACAAATAGGACCATGTCTCTATGTGTGAGCAACTGCGGTATGCTAGCATATGTCCTGTCTATAGCAGCCCTTTGCTAGACCCTCATTTGTCACAGGCCCTTAATTCACAGTTAGCCACTGGCAATAAATGCATTTCAATTAGGCTAGCAAATGGAAACATATCAGAAGGGATTAGCTACGATAAAAATAAAATAAACAGGTCGCAGACCAAAAATAGAGGAAAACAAAATGTTTTTTTCTTTATCTGTTCATGCCATTCAGCTAAGGCAAATATACTGTAGCAATTAGCAAAGATATATTACTTTTTGGATGGGACTATATAGCCTAACAATATTTATAGCATGGCACACACTCACGCACACATGCACACACCACACACACTGTATAAGCACTTACATACAGAAACATTAATATAAAATTAAAATAAACAATATCTATCACCTCACCAACAACCTACGCTGATGTACAAATCACTTTGTAGCACACATATTCTTACCCTGATGAAATATCCAAAATATTAAGCATTGCATTTATAAATTAGATCCAATGAGTAGTTATTTATATTATGCACTTATATTATATGTAGACTATTAACCACAGCAAGGGGCTCAAAAATGGGCAAAGGTTCAGAAAAATACCCACCAACAGCACAATTTGCCAGGCTGACAAAATATACAAAACACCAGATAAAATATCCATTTACAGTCGTCACGATCACAATTAATCGATGTCTTGTGGTGAAAATTGAATGTTTTAGAGTCTGGATGTAGTTCAAGCTCCACACAGCAGGTGGTGCTGAAGCATTGACTTCACTGGTCTTTCTCATGCATTTGTTGCTGCATCTTGGTCAACATCTCTTGCATTCTCTTCAGCTGTAAATAAGATGTCAGATTGATGTTAAATATCAGGCATGTTATTTTGCATTTGTACAGCATTTACACCATATGACCCATCTCCTTCCACTAAAATGTAAATGGATTTATTTTACATTGGAAGTATTCAATTGTCAAGTCCATTCCAAAAATTACAATTTGTTTAATTAGTGTGTGTGTGTGTGTGTGTGTGTGTGTGTGTTTTAAATGCCCTAACTTGATTGGATGTCTGACTAGAACGAGAGGATAGAAACACTGATTGGTTACAATCCTAAAATAATGTCACACCCGGGAGCCAAATCTGACTTGCTTTACACAATGACATGAATGTTATGCCAGGGACCCTTTAGGCACATTGTGAGAGGCCTCTTGTGAAACTACACCACGGCGAAGCAAACCTCCACATGTTGGAACAGCTATTCCATTCCAGCGCCATTGTACTCATACCTCCTCGTCTTTCATTTTGATGAGCTTCTCTGTTTCGGCATCAGGCGTGGGCAGCGGTAAGATGGGAATGGGGCTCTCCATGCGGTTGTCCTGAGATAGTTTACTGGGGAGATGACAGTACAGTACAGCAGACATTTTTGGCCTTGACATTATATTGATAGATTGTGGCTTTAATCGTTATAATAGTTGTTTTCCTAAAGGCCTATCTGACCCTTGAAAATACAAGTTGTTTCGCTACTCTTGGCACATTCTGTAATTACGAAACGGAAACGTTTTCGGAGCTTCTGAGGTCCAAAACATGATGTAACAAACACGCGTCCCTCTTGTGAAAGTGGAAGTATACTGTAATGCACGTACAAACTAACAAAGCAGAGGAGCTACTGCGTGATGCAAAATAACAATATTATCATTGTTGTTATTATAATAATAATAATAATTATTATAGAGAACAATAGACAATAGTCGTTTGGGAAATGTTGCTTGCAAAATCACAAAACTACAACAAAATTATTATGATGCATATAATCTAACTTTATACCCCTAATCGTAATGCACTTTCTGAGTATATCTTTTATTTACACACACATGCACATACACGCACACATGCATACACGCTCACGCACGCACACACACACACGCACACATACACACACACACACACACGCACCTGGTCATCTCCTGTATGCACTGGGCCCTGTAGTTCTCATAGTGCACGTCGCAGGTCACGTCCTTCAGGTCGTGCATGTGCGAGCGGATCAGCATGTTCCTCAGCTTGACAAAGTCACAGTGCGACTGGTTCTCCACTGAGCAGGAAAGGCGTATGTCAGCACGCACCGGGGGGCTGTGTTGTTCTCAAGGGTGCTTTCACACCTATGCTTTGTTTGTGTTGCACTGGGTCAGGGTTTGAATCGATATCGGAGTATTGCGCATCCCCGGGTTTGTTTTGAGAGGAACAGAACCCTTAACCAGGGCCGGTAAACAATGGCTTTGTATACATGATTTGGGTTGTCGTAGTATTAGTAGAGGTTTGATTTTTGCCATATTTTGAGAGACTCAGCTACTTTCTGGATGTGGGTTCGTGAGCTAATATAGACAATTGTTCCTGTAGCCATTCTTTGGGTTGTAGCGAGTTGTCCCGCTTCACTGGGCTGACTGCGTTCTCACTGCAAACTAACCGCTCTAGAGTTTGATTGGAAACGCACTGAGAACCCAAGCAGTCTCGGCCCGTTTGGTTTATTCCAAAACAGAGAGCGATTGGGGGGGGATGGGGAGGCGCTCCTCGTTTCGATTCAACCGCTCAAAACGAGCCAGGTGTGTGAAAGCGTCCTAATACTTAATATTAGCGCTTGAGTGAACGCGTCAAGACACAGAGCTCTTGAACAAACCTTCCACAATGCCCCAGGGATACAGCCTTCCTCTCACCCTCTGCCCTCGAGCCTCAACCACTGTGTTGCTGCCGATCACCGCAAACGGGGTGCACTCCTGCACAGAAGCACACGGGGGAAGGAGGGGTGAGATGAGGGGGCATGGCGTTGATTCTCAGCCTCGCTTTGCTCTTACACCCAGTGCATCTAAAATACGGTGGGTAGCTATAGTGGTGCATTTGGGGAGATAGGCGTCTAGCACAAGAGCACGCTGGTAGCCTGCCGTGCTTTGAGGTTCTTATCATCACCATCTCACCTTCAGCTCTTTGTCAAGCTGTTTGAATTCCTCGTCCTCGTCGGAGTCACACTCTGGGAATTGGTACACCTTGATGCCAAACTTCTCTATCTCTTCCCGTATCTGAACACACACACACACACACACACACGCACACAAGCAAGCAATTAATGTATTGCATACACTAAAGTGAACAGTATGCCTAATTGTACTTCAGCATGTAGTTTGTGGCCTCACCCTGTCTTTAAGCTTCTTGATCTCATTCGGTGTGAGGCAGTCCGCTTTAGCGATGAGGGGAACCACATTCACCTTTTCATGTAAGGCCTTCATGAACTCCACGTCCACCGGGCGCAGGCTGCAGAGGCGGGTGACCGGAATGGTTTCAGGTGTAATGCTTTATTCAGAAATGCTACACATCCAATGTGGGAAAAGATCCATCCATCTTTTATCTTGACCGCTTCTCCATTAGAGTCGTGGTGTGGGTTAGTATGATGTGCAAAAATAATCATAATATTTAGAGAATACCCTAGAGGTCTTCAACGTTTTTCGGGCCAAGGACCCCTTGGCTGATATAAACACGGCACAGGGACCTCCTATCACACGCTATAAAATATTTAGTTGTCGGGCCAATAATAATGTGTAGGGCGGCCTATAATGTCATGTATAAAAGTAGGCCATTAACTAAGCCAATACAGTAATTATTGACATTTATATATTTATAGCACACGTTGTATTTATGTTCATGTATATTGTCTGACATTTTAAGTTTTGAAAGAAAATATGTTTGGAATCAAATAATTTAGAGGACCCCCTGCAGTACCCCCTGTTGAAGACCTCCAAAACACTTTAGTCTTAATTTTGAAAATACATAAAAGGTTTCCTGTAAAATGGTGTTTGCCCCACCCGGGGGGCGTTCTGAGGTGACAACGGTGCTTGCTTGGTGTAGTGTTGGTGTTGGTGGGGACTGGTGTCACTGTGTTGCCATGACATCATAAGCTCTACACGTGTGATGTGTAATTTCACGTAGCTGTCAGTGCCGTGAGAGCTTTCCTTTGTATGTGTGTGCATGCGGGCGTGTGTGTGTGTGTGTGCGTGCGTGTGCGTGCATGTGTGTGTGTGTGTGCATGTGTGTGTGTGCGTGCGTGCATGCGTGCATGTATGTGTTTGTTTGTGTGTGACCGCGTCTGTGTGTAAGCGAGCGCTTGTGTGAGCGTGCGTGTGTGTGAGCATGCGTGCGTGTTTGTGTGTGTGTGCGTGCATGTGTGTGTGTTTGTGTGTGAGGGCGTCTATGTAAGCGAGCGCGCGTGTGTGTGGGTGCGTGCGTGTGTGTTGTGTTACCCATGGCCAAAGGGAGGTATGAAGTACAGGCAGCAGTGGACCCTGTTGTCTTGAATGTTCTTCCTGTTCAGGCCGCTCTCGTCTCTGAAGTACTGTTCAAACTGCTGGTCTATGTAGTCCGTGATGGGCTTCCAGCTAGGACACACACACGCACGCACGCACACACACAGACATACGCAGACACGCGTGCACACGCACACAAACGCACGCACGCACGCACGCACACACACACACACACCCACACACACACACACCACATCACCGGCCCATTCCAAGACATGCGGGCAGACCGTAGTCGAGCCACATCATGGCTAAGTGAGAGTTAGCTTGCGTTAGCTCACCACTGGTTGTTGTTGACAGCGTCTCCGAAGCCCGGTGTGTCCACGATGGTCAGTTTGAGTTTCACGCCCTTCTCCTCGATGTCCACCGTGTGCTTGATGATCTCCACCGTCTGGTTGATACGCTCTGCAAAAGCAGGGTTGGACAGGACGCATGACAGATCTCATGGGGAATGTAGCAAACCTGACATTTATTACAAATCGCATATTTAATTAACAACATTAAATAGTATTATTAATATAATAACAATAATAATAACAACAATAATAACAACATAAAAAAATATATTTTACTGTATATTATATTATATTATATGTCAACTCATTTATACTTCTATTTAAAAGAGAAGAAAGAGAACTCTCACCTTCAGAATTAAGTAGCTTCCTGTCTTTATAGAGATCAGTAAGGAACAGACTGTTGACCAAGGTGGATTTCCCCATACCGGACTCTCCTGCAACACACACAGAACCAGAGACCAAGAGGAAGATGGGCAAAGAAATAAATAATTACAGAAGTAACAGAAATATAAAATATAAATATAATAGCTTAAGACACTGAACAAAGTGACATTTATTCTGAAAAAACATCTACAGCTGTATTAAGAAGGACAAACAGACCTGCTACCATCAGTGTGAAGTCAAATCCCTTCTTGACAGACTTCCTGTGAACCTGGTTGGGAAGCGTGGCAAAACCCACATACTGCTTCTCCTATGACGGAAAAATGGTGTAAAAAATAGAGCCAAGTTTAATCAACAAGCTGCCTTAATATGAATACTGTATAGGCTACAGAGAGAGAGAGAGAGAGAGAGAGAGAGAGAGAGAGAGAGAGAGAGAGAGAGAGAGAGAGAGAGAAGATGCAAGATTACTGTGAGAGCTCTTGTTTCAGGTGCGGTGTCGCCCATCAATCAAACAGAGGCACAAAGATATTGTAATGTAAGATCAGGCTGGTTCCCAGTGCAGCAGAATCACTCACAGCAGACCGACCGCTTCTATAATAACTACCACGGAGCGGAAACATACGCGCCCGGCATTCCACCGAGAATAAATACCTCCTAAAACACAGAGAAACCTAGACGCACCAACCCAGGACTGCAAACTCTCACTGCACTGAACTGTAGTCGCATTTGGCAAAAAGGGTTATTTTTCGTCGTCGTTTTCTTTCTTTTTTTTCCCACACTCTCAATCTCAGCCCATCGACATGCGTGAACGTGAATAAACTCTCCGGAGTCCGGCCGGCCGCAGGCTGCCAGGGGCCAGGACTCCAGTTGTACAGACAGAAGCTTCATTGAGTGGCTGTGAAAGGCTCTTTTTATGCTCCAAACAGACAAGCCCAACACACAGCGAGCGTCCGTATAAGCTGTCATAATTTGCCATGGGCATTTCCGACAGCCCCCTCCGGTTCACAAACACAGAGCACCAGTACAAGGAAATCTACACATAAATCACAGTGTATTTGTGCAGGCACGCACACACGCACGCACGCACACACTCAATGTTGATGTGTGTGAGGGCACGCACGCACACACACACTCAATGTGTGTGAGGGCACGAGCATCATTCAGCGTGAGCCAATCCGCAGATTAAAGATGTCACCGTGTCAACCTGTCAGCACGCATGTAGGCAACAAAGCAATCCAAACAGTTCCACACATGAGAGAATATCAACTATGCTGACAATAACAATAGGTACTCTATGTTATACTCTGTGTGTGTGTGTGTGTGTGTGTGTGTGTGTGTGTGTGGGAAATGTGTCTCAATCTAGTTCCAAGCGACAGATGCTCTCTTTGGGTGTCTGTGGGGGTCCACAAACCTCCTTCCCCCGCTACGCATTCCCCACGGTATTACTCCCTGTTGCCTGCAGCGCCGCTATTACCTTCTGTCTGGCCGTTCTCACTCGTGGGCACAGCAGACGTTCCACTAGTTTCTCCTGGAGCATGATGGCGTCCATGCTACACCGCGCCGGGCCAGAGACAGACCAAAAATAGCTCCGGTCCCAGAGAGGCAGTCCGGCAGTCCGGGACATAGCGCAACCACCTTGGGAGGAGTGTGTGTGTGGTGGTGGGGGGGGGGGGGGGGGGGGAC
>JAODUH010005940.1:5146-32193 GCA_027564835.1 Typhlichthys subterraneus | reverse complement strand
GTGAGTCTGTGTTAAGAGTTTAGAAAAAGTATCTGAAGTATGGGTAAGCGCTTGTTAGCGATTGAAAAAAACTGTAACCACAAAGGAAGGTAAGGATACCGCTTGGCCTCTTTTTCCTGCCCTCCGAAGGCCGCCACTGTCCGTATGGATGATAGGACTTCATCAGCCACGGCTCCAGCCTTTGCATATGCCTGTAGTTCCCTCCCTGTTAGCCTGGCCACAGCCTTTAGTTCCAATTGGGGGGTGGGAAGAAGGAATGGGCGGAGGTGATATCTTTCTACTCAAATGTCAAGGTTCACTCACAGATTAGATTGACACAGTGCCTCTCACCATAGCCATGAGTCCAGCAGCCAGACCAATCAGTGGGCTCACTGCAACGACGACCAGGGTCAGCTTCCATCCTCCAGCGAAGCCCACCATGAAGCCGAACACAAACGTAGAAAGCCTCTCAATAAAGATGGACACCTGGTCCGCAATGGCGTTGTTGATTTTGTTGATGTCACTGTGTGATAGACGAGGACACACCATACACACTGTCGTGGAAGAATGTCTTACACCTCCTCTGGCTGTGCTTATCAAACGGTTTGACCTGTGACCCCCTTAATGAAATAATGTATTGCAACCAAATAACATAACATAACATAACATAACAGAAAAGGCCTGGCTACAAACAACCATGAAGATAAAGATTTTTTATCTATGTTTATGTACAGTATAGTCACAGTTTTAGCACCACTAGGCTAAATACAGTACATTAACACATATTTGTATCTGACGTACTGTATGTTTCACTCACTCAGATATCCTTGTGTTTAATTCTCCAACAGAGTTGCAGTCAAACCAACCAATCTCCATTCGCATTACCTTCCGGAAATACGTTCTCCGAATTCTCTGGATCTGTCTGGCAGCTGCTGACACCCAGAGGGCAATCTGAATGGATATTTAAGGAGACCAAAACAATTCTATTGAACAAATATAATGCATAGTATTCCCAAATATACATCAGGCACAGAGGATACTTACTTGAAAATAACTAAGTATCAGTACCCCTATTCCAATGCCAATATAATAATATGCAAACAGGGTCATTTGGCCTTCAATATCCACCCTGCCAAAACAAAGGATAATGACATACAAATATAGGCCTAATGGGATCACAATCACACCACAAAGCAATAAACCAATCTCAACTCACCCACAGCCTATAGTGGTATTTATAGTGGTCTCATATAGCGAGCCATTGATCCAGGATATGGTGTTGTTAATGCAAGTTTTGTTAGAGTCTGCCAGTTCTAGGGCCTGTCGCTCATAAGCCACAAAGGTGTCAGTCATCATGCCATACACCAACAACATGAGTGGGGAGGCTGCACCGTGCACAAGTGCGCACAACCCCCCCACCACCATCATTGCGGTGTCTTTCCAGGTGGCAAACCGAAACTATGGAAAAAAACATGTACATGTTTTTGATATTTACATTAATAGAGATCATTTAAAAAGTATAAAAATAATATAACATTTAATGGATCAGAATTGTACAATTGCACTATTACTGTTTGTATGTATCGTCCATGGCCCTGTCCCCTGTAATCCTCGCCGGCCTGCTACATCTTAAGCCCTCCGCAGTCCCACACCACTGTCCGTGGTAGTCTATATGTTCGGGTATTTGTGAGGGTGATTGACGGTGATTGTCGCTTTCCTGTTCTATGTGATAATTAATCCCAAACGAGGCTGGTATGTTATTTAATTCAAGTGTTTTTACATCTGTTTCATCTGCACTTAGGTCTACACTCAATACCACAAACCAGTAACAACATATCATACTTCACTGGCTTTTGCATGCAGTATACTGTATTACATATATGGTAAAGAACTATTAATATTGTACCTTAATCCCAATTTTAATTAATGCATGTGTAATCCCATGTAAATAAATAATAAACAAATGTAATGTAAATAAAAAAAAATGTAATAATTTATTAATTCATACCAGTTGAAAGAAGCCAACATTTAATGAACTCAGATCTTTCTTCTCCTTTCTGTAAAATGCACAGGTTACAATCTCAGTGAAATCTCAAACAACTGAAACATATGAATATTAATAAGAAGCCGAGTCACAAGTCAGATTCTCAGTGCAAACATACCGCTTTTCATTCTCTGTAAAAATGGAAGGGAAGAATAACATGACTTCTCAGGAGTGCTGTGACAAATGTTAGTATTTCATTATCTACGAGAAGGAAACTTCTACTCACCAAGATCTTTCTCCAGGGCTTTGGGACTAGTTGATTCTTTCATTCTTTTGATCAAAGCAGATGTCCTTACTTTATGTATAAGGAAAATATACAAAATATACAATTAACAAAAGCACTCTCCCAAGTTTTGGCATTTTTCTGTTTCTGTGGAATATTGTTTCAAAGTAATCATTATATTTAAATCAATAATTGAAAATAATATAAATTATATGATTTGTGTTAATACATTTAAAAGCTTTAATTGTCTCCTCATTTTGAACATTTACGACACTGGTATCTGAGGAAAATATTATTGCACCATGCCAAACAGTTTCTATCTCTAAAATATGAATAATAATAATATTATTATTCATTATTATTATGATTTTTATTATGATTCTTTTTATTATGATTGTTATATAAAATCCGTGCATCTTCATAATATTGAGGAAAATCATGAGGCAAATTATACAGTATACAAGAAAATATTACCTTCTTTGCACAATTGAAGAACAAGTTCCTAAGACATGTTTTCCACAGTACCATTGAAGACTATCTGCGAGAATTCCTATCTCAGTAAGTAACCTATGCCTCTCATCTCATTTGTCCATTACACTGATAAGGATTGTGTCAGCATTTTAACTAACTACTAGTTTCAAAGTCAAGGTGCATTCAATCAGTAAATATTAGCTACAATGTTGCATTGTTTAATGCATATTGCTGTTTTATCATACATAACACTTCATTTGAGAGCTGCATACAATATAACCCCGTATATTTATTACAATAAGGTCAAAATGAATGTATTATTTATTATTTTCCAAATGTTCTTGATGGTGAGGAAGCATATTTCTGAAGAACTAGGACTAGTTGGCATTATTCCAAGAAAAAGAAAAGTTAATGTTGGTTCTACTGCTAATATTCAGCTTCCATATTAAAATTTAAGACACTTGAAGTTGACATCCCCATAATTTTCTGAGTTTTATTTTTGGCAAAATGTTCAAAAGGTTTTGTTTTTTGTAAAAATCCATGCTCTGTAAGATTTATTAAAATACAGTATCTCAAAGTTGTAATAAATAGTTTTTTAGTTTAATACTTTGTCCAAACTAGGGACAGTTGAGAGAAGACTTCTGTTAAAAGGTACCTGTTACTAATTTCTGTTTAATACTTTTAAAATGGTTGGTTGAACAGGTTTGATCTGTTTTGTTATTTTCCGAAACAATAAGGTATAGCAATAACAATAGTGAACAAAATCAAACATTATTATCTTAATGAAATGGGAAATTGGTTAAAATAGGACATATTATAAATACATAAAATACAAAGCATTTGTTGCAGTCATCTTATCGCAGTTTTTGTAAAGTGGGTTTAATGACCTGAAGGACATTAGTCCCATGACAAAGACCCATTGAGAATGTGGACATGTGTGACAGTAAAAATAATGATTATATAGTCATACAATAAGTTACTAATGAGAATAGAATAGAAGCTTGTATTCAGTGATTCAAGCATACCAGACATTACACTTTAATATCAACCTATATTTCCTATACCAATGTATATGTATCTCTAGTAAATCAATTCAATAGAAAATATGCAAAATGTCAAGAACAGGGGGATTAAAATTCGAGGTCAATGTCCGTTAGGACAAATAGGCCTATTATAGATTAGAGAGTTGCACGATCTTTACAGCTAGTTATTAATCACCACACAAGGAAATGATAATACCAAAGGCAGGTGGATTTAAAATGTATTGAAAATGGTCTGTCTGGGGTCTCTCTCAGTACATACAGTAGCAGCGTTTCCATTCATTTAGAACTACTATTGTGAAGGGTAACTTTAATACGGCTGGTAAGATTGGTTTGAGTGGTAAACACCCCTGTATGTCAATGTGCACTTCCAAGTACTTGTAATCCTCCACAATGTCCACACTAACCCCCTGGATGGCAATCGGGGTGGCGGTGCTTTAGCTCTCCTTAGGTCCACAACCAGCTTCTTAGTTCATTTATCAAGCTAGCTACTGTAGCAGCTAAATAGTTAATTGTGACCTACGTGAAGTGATTGATTAATGACAGATTGACCTGATGTATCACAATCAAATTAGAGCTTTTATTGGCCAAACGCTACAGTGGGTAATGAACCCCACTTTGAGAACCACTGTGCTATAGGTCATTAGCCAACACTTCTCAACATCTAGTAAAAGATGCATGTTAATTAAACACATATGCCTATACATCATGTGAAAATGTCATTTTTGTTCATAAAATATTGCCATAACCGCATACAGGCCTAAAGCCCCGTGTCCACCAAAGCGTTTTTTTCTCACGCCAGCGATATTTTTCAATTGATTCCAATGGGAGCGCCGCGTTTTTCCAGTCTTCTAAAAACGTCAGGAGCGTGGCGTGGCGGTCCTGATCGTTTTTTCCACGGCGAACGCCGGGCGTTTATTTCACGGCGAACGCAGGTGTTCAACTTTGGGTGAAACGCCACGCCCAACACTGTCATTGTTTCCCCGGCCGTCCAATCGCAGCGGTGAAGGGGCGGGACAAATACTACGCACAAACAAGAGTCACCAGCACAACTCGCATATACTCAGCTAATCCAACAAATGCATGTTTGCTTACAAATGCTTACAAATATGGAAACATATAAAAAGGTCATAATCAGACTTTCCAATGATATATGTATTGCCAAGAAGCATTACAGCAAAGAAATAGGCTACCAAACTAACTTTTTATATATGTTTTTAAATAGGTTTTTTTTTACATTGCTTTGGAATTTGGTTTACTCTGATTGGTGACTGTGCCTTGAGATTGGTCAAAGCGTGTTGGGAAGTGTGTTCATCAGTCTCAGTACCAATGATGTACATTATGTAAAGAAACTCGTCTCTGGACTCAGTTCTTGGTATTCGAGGGCTTTATGGAGGGTGCCTAGGGCACTGAATATAAATTGATCAAATCTCTCTCTCTTACGCTCGCCTATCACTGTCACATAAAGTCCAGCAGATGTCGACGTCTGCACGTCACTGTTATCTCAGAGACTGTCTTCCTCGGCGCAGTCCTCTTCCGGGAGAATATTCACATTGACAAACTGCAGTCAGTAGAGAAACGCAAACCCCAAGTACAATACATTTCTGATACAATGTAAGTATTTTAGGCGTTATTATTATTCCTCATCTCTAGCCCGACTTGTTGGAAAATTAACAGTATGAGAATACGGTATCCTACTACTTTAATTAATGCAGCCTACTTGTTTGATTGTTTACTATGCAGTTTGGATTGCGAATATTTTACATTTTATTGTTCTATCTAAAATACAGATTCCAATGTGCTGTCATCGTTAAATTCCATTCACTCTTTATTATAATTCTCAGTAGCAGTAATACTGGACTCATTGAATATGTCATGTCTTGTTAAATATTTGACTTAATTGTTTAATTTTAAGAACTATAGGCTACATGACATGAACTGATTTGTAGGCTAGCGTTTTTGCTGCATGGAGCCTATATCATCATTAATTATATATAACTCCTGATTTTAGAAAATGTCTAATTGTGTTTCTAACATACATGCTGTTGTTTTCTTTGCTTTAGAAAATGTTTCTGCATATCCTTGGCTTGTTGGTTGTTTGGTCCATATATCGTTTGTATAAGGAGAACAAAACAGTGGCGAACAAGTCAGAAAAATATGTCTACATTACTGGCTGTGACTCTGGGTTTGGTAATTTACTTGCAAGACACCTGGATAAGATGGGCTTCAATGTGATAGCTGGCTGTTACACTGAGAAGGGAGAAGATGATTTGAAGAAGGCATCTTCAGACAGACTAACAGCTATCCATGTGGATGTCACGAACTCTGAAAGTGTCAGTAAAGCAACAACTGTCATTAAGACCTTGGTTGGTGATAGGGGTGAGTTTAGGACTACTTTGTTTTATGAAAGAAAGACATTTGTAATTTTCAAACTTTTTTGTGTTGATATGACCTCCCCAAAAAACAGGTAATTGCAAGTAAAATGTATTTATATAGCACATTTCACAGATAAAAATCACAAAGTGCTTCACAACTGTAGAATAAAATACAACAATGGTAAATACATGACACAAATAAATAACCAAACAAACAGAAATACACGTCGGACCGGACTCACCACCCTACAGTCTAACTAAAAGCCTCTTTAAATAAAAGAGTTTTCAGTTGTGTTTTAAAAGTTTCCACTGAATCCAAGCAGCGTAGGGAAGGGGGCAAAGCATTCCACAACCTAGGTGCCACTGCTTGAAAAGAACGGTCCCCTCTAGTTTTAAAATGTGTATAGGGAACAATTAAAATCTCTGATCCGTTGATCTAAGACTACGAGAGGACGTGCCCCACTGTATCAGGTCAGAGATGTAAGGGAGCACTACTCCTTGAAGACTTGACTAGTATGGGATTGTCTGATCCTATAATAAAAAACTACTTCTACTACAACTACTACTACTACTTAAACTACTACAACTACAACATTAAAAATAATGAATATACATTTTTTTATTTCTAGAAAGTAACCACGTTTTCATTGTTCACAACAAATCTTTTTCAATGATGATGTCTGATTTATTTATTTAATTTATTCATGTATTTATTTAATTATTTTTCTCATTTTAATGCTGCAGGTCTCTGGGCTGTTGTCAACAATGCAGGGGTCTCTATTCCATCTGGGCCTACTGATTGGTTCACCATAGATGACTACAAGCCAATGCTAGCTGTCAATCTAACCGGCGTGATTGACGTAACACTGAGCGTTCTACCTCTAATCAAGAAAGCCAAAGGAAGGGTGGTGAATGTTTCCAGTGTGTTTGGGAGAATCAGCCCATTTGGTGGACCCTACTGTGTGTCCAAGTATGGTGTGGAAGCCTTCAATGACAGTCTGCGGTGAGTTGTTACTGGAACTTAATCTCATTGTGTATGTTCTGTAACGAACTTGGTCTTCATCTTTTGCATTTCAGAATTGGTATGGCACCCTTTGGTGTCAAAGTTCTATGCATTGAACCTGGATTCTTCAAAACGGATGTCTCAAATGTGTCCATTTTAAAAAATAGCCTGCAGAAACAGTGGGATCGGTTACCCCAGGGTGTGAAAGATGACTATGGACATGATTACCTTAGTTTAGGTGAGTTGCTATAGCAACATGATTCCCAGTGTTTTACTCTAACGCAACCAATTCATATTGATATTAATGCCCTTGCCCGTCTTCCAGCATTTCTAAAGATGGACAGAAACATTGGCAAGTTGACGGATGCAAACCTGATGAAGGTGGTCAGTTGCATGGAGCACGCCATCAATGCTGTCCACCCTCGTACCCGCTATTCTCCCGGATTTGACGCAAAATTAATCTGGTTGCCTTTGTCCTATATGCCAACCTGCATCGCTGACCCACTTTTCCTCATGGATGCAGTGAAGCTGAAAGTATCAAGGCACTAGTTTTTACCTTATAATTTAGAGTATAGGGAAAAGCCTTGATGAGACCATCGGTGCCTTAACAGCATTCTGTGTGATAATAATTTGACAAATGCAATGCAATAACGTTTTTCTTACTTTTTTTTTCTAGAGTTGTGAAAAATAAACATCTTGTAAATTTAATTTGTCAGTTTATATTCTCAATAGCAACCTCAAGCGGACTTGTTTTTGTCATTTAATATCCACACACCATTTTTAAAAATAGAAATACAGGTTAAGCAGTAGCCTGATACAATCTCTCCAGCACACTTTGATAATTTGTCCTATTTTTTGGTGATACTGTAGGCCTACTTACATTTCACCAAAATATTAAATGCTTACATTCTTTTCCATTTTTACTATTTCCTTCACCTGTATTAACACTTGTATCTTGGCCTGGTGATGAAGATCTAAGTGCATTCAAGCTGCATGACGTACTGTTACGCAATCACATGCTTAGGAAATTAGTTGTGAAACCAATACGGAACTTTGACTCCGTCTGCAGCCAAATTGATATCCCACCAATGCACAGTTGACGGTCACTTGCAGCCAACCTAAACAACTGGACTGGCCCGATATAGCTTTCTACACTGTTTCTGATGAGGTTGCGGACACAGCCACCTGCTAACTAGCCTGCTGCAGCTATGGTATGTTTGGTTTTATATATATTATGTTACAAAATGATCAAAGTCAACGATCAATCAGCGTGCTCGTGCAGCCTGGACATTGACGTTTTTTTTTTTTTTTGTTGGTTTTTTTTTTTTTTTTGGTTTTTTTTTGTCGTCTTGTCTTTTATGTAGGCACTACATTATTATTATTTTTTTGTTAGATCTGATTGATTTGTAATTTGATTTGTTTTAATCACATGATTTTACATATTTCATGATGCATCAATGCTGTCAAAAGTAGAGCCAACTGTTGCCAAAAAATATTTTTTTATGGTATTGTAGCATTACACATTTTCAATAATTCTGTAAAAATGGCAAACTTTTAGGTATACGGTTCTATGCATTTACCACATTAGCACACATAGCATACACCATGTGAATGACGTATCTCATTGTCCAATCAGCAAATGGTAGCCTGACAGCCTTAACAGGTAGCACAAGTATGTATGACCATCGAACTATTACAGGTAGAACATGTTTTCAGTCGTGTGTAGCTGCAGGCTATTGCCAAAGCTCAAATTATAGTCCACTATGGGTGTGTAGAGGCTTGAACAACCCTTCAAGAATGTAGCAGCGCTTGATTTATTTGGCTGACAGCCCAGATGAATTCAGTAGGCTACATGAGTTTTGAAATGGTGTGAGCGCCTATAACTTCAAGACGATGAATGATGTGATGACTGGCTACTTTAAGCCTCCAAAACTTTAGGCCAACGTTATAATCAAAATGGTATGGGAGATGAACTGACCACATTTGCTTTTATTCACATTTTGTTGTGGTGTTAGCCTACAGCAAAATAATCTTAAACAAGTAAACATAGACATTTTGGCTTTTCTTGCAGCATATAGCTCCCATAGTCTCAAGACGAGTGGAGTGTGCCATTGTAATTGAGTTCTGCCACACAAAAAAAATATCAGTTCAATGTCAGAAAGTTCCTGCATATGCTCATTATTGTTCCCCAATCTTGGTCCTAGAGGGCCGCTGCCCTGCATGTTTTCGATGTATTCCTGCTCCAACACTCATACTTCAAATGAATGGGTGATTAGCCATTCATTTGAATCAGGTGTATTGGAATATTGGTGCACACCCGAATTGGATACATTAACATATCTAAAAGAACTATACTTTAAACAAACTACTCACTCTCGGGATCGCAACAAGCTCTAGTTTGAACGCAGTTTCTAGGTGCCTTGCTCCTGATTTTGATCAATATTGTAATCCCTTTGTAAAATAGAGAGATAAGAATTAGGCAACTACAAGGGAACTGATAGACACAGAAACAATTAGCGTACTGTAGGTCCTATGGTAACAGTGAGATGGCTGGAGACATCCCTTATGTAAGTTGAAGTAGGCATAGGCCTATAGAAATCTGTTTTAGTTGTTTTTCATTTGTATTAATTATTGACTTCTTGATCTACCTTCAGGTGTCTGATAATATACTTTTACATTTTGCAGAGGTAAGTCAACATTTATTTTTTAATATCTAAATAATGGATAGGCCAAGGCTTGCATATGGTGGATTTTCCTCGCTTGAGAGGCAATTAATACAGGAATCACCAACATGTATGTGACTAGTTGTGGTTTGTCTGAATTGTGTATTTTAGGAAATCCTGGCCCACTTGGCTTGCACTTGCACAGTTTTGACTGCAGTCATTGCTGTTGCCTGGTACATCAGAGATTCATACAGAATCAAAGATGTCCACCAGAAGCATGTGTTCATCACAGGCTGCGATAGTGGCTTTGGAAACCTGTTGGCCAGGCAGCTCGATCAAAGGGGCTTCTATGTAATAGCAGCCTGCCTCACCGAAAAAGGTGTGTCAGATTTGGCCTCAAAGTCCTCCCCCAGACTCAAGACTCTTCTGCTTAATGTTACGGACAGTGCAAGCATCAGACGGGCGGTGGAGTTTGTGAGCTCAGAGGTCGGAGAGCGAGGTGAGATGGGGGCGGACACATGGGGTACAAATAGATAGTGTGCCAGTCAGAGTGAAGCACCATGTGAGAGATAAAGGGATGATTGACTGCTTCACCATCCTGCTAATGATATGTGCAGATAAACCAGTTTCCCAAACCTCACCCCCCCCCCCCGACACACACACACACATGATGACAGAAACAAATTCCCTCAGGACTGTGTAACACTTACTGTATTTATTAACACTGTAGTATCAATAATTTGGAGATTCGCTACCTGTACCTATAAGTGAAACTCTCTTTACCATTGGCTAAACTCATAAATCTTTCACTTCCAAGATGAATGCTGCAAAATGGTAGTCTTGGCAGTGGCAGAACTAGAGTTTTAACTGTGGCGTGGCCAGGGGGTGGCCAAGGTATACAACAGCGTGTTCCAGGTCCTGCCAATATCCAGCAACTTCGCACAGCCATTGAAGTGGAGTGGACCAACATTCCACAGGCCTCATGCTGATCTGCATCGTGATGTGCCACACCTGTGAGGTGGAGGGATTATCTCGGGAAAGGAGAAGTGCTCACCAACACAGATATAGACAGATTTGTAAACAATATTTTAGAGAAATAGGCATTTTGTGTACATAGAGAAAGTATTAGATCTTTAAGTTCAGCTCATGGTGAATAGGGGGGAAAAAAAAAGTTTTGCTTTTATAAATTTCCTCGATGTATGAACCGATGACATGAATAGACATATTATGTCCAATGTCGTCGCCATGTTGTAGAGCCTCTACTATGGCAAAAATGACACACTATATACCACTCTCTTTAGCGGAATGTCTGGTTTATGAGGAAACATTTTTCTAGCATTTACCTTTCTGAAGATTTGATACGAAATATAAAACTGCAAAATACAGGGCGATAATATTCTGATCGCAGCTTCCAGATGACTTTGCTGCACGACGTGTCAGGTGTTAGCCAATAAAATGTGAGGGTGGCACCAGGGGTGGGGCCAGATATCAGCGGTGAGCAGTACCACCCTGGACACCCCTCTGACGCCGCCAGTGCTTTGCTCTGAAAACTACTACAGGGCATCCACGATGAATCTCAAGATACAACCTGGCATGTTTGACAATATAGGATAAATTCACAATACATTTTTTTGACGTGATCAAGCTTATGTTTTAGTAGTGTATTAGTACAGTGTATTGATGAGAGCTTAACTGTAAATCACAAAAACAAGTAGTCAAACACCGCTCTATATAAAATGGGAGGGTTGTCGTACATGTTGTTGAGGGATCTTTATAATAATAATTAATTGCATTTATATAGCGCTTTTCTAACCTTTCCGGTTACTCAAAGTGCTTCACAGTATATTGCCTCACATTCATCCATTCACAGACACCGATGATGATTGCTGCTATGCAGTTGGGGGGTAAGGGGTTAGGAATCTTGCTTACAGGGAGGTCAACATCAGGGTTCGATCCCACAACCTTCCAGCTGGGAGCCCAACTACTAGACCATCCTGCCCCCCTTTATACTTGCTTTACACTTTCTATGTTCTCCCACAGGTCTGTGGGGATTGGTTAACAACGCTGGGAGGTCAGTGCCCATTGGTCCAGTAGAGTGGATGCGCTTGGAGGATTTCACAAAGGTTTTAGATGTGAATCTGATTGGCGTTATTGAAGTGACTCTTCAGTTTCTCCCACTTCTGAAGAAGGCCCAGGGCAGGGTGGTTAATATTGCTAGTGTGCTGGGGAGACTGTCCCTTGCTGGTGGAGGCTACTGTCTGTCTAAATGGGGTGTGGAGTCCTTCTCCGACGGCCTTAGGTATCAACTTGAATGGACATCTATGTATTCATACAAAACATTGTACTGCAAACTACATACACACAAACATGTTACTCAACCTGTAACGTCTGTAACTTACCATCTTCAATTGCTTTTCAGGAGGGACATGCATCACTTTGGTGTCAAAGTAAGCATCATTGAGCCTGGCTTTTTCAAGACAGCGGTGACCAATCTGGAGCTAGTTGAACCAGATTTGAGGAGGTTGTGGGGTCGGCTCCCTCAAGATGTCAGAGATTCCTATGGAGCCTCATTCCTTGATGATTGTGAGCTTTATTTGATTTGTAGTTAGCTGGTCATTATTAATTGCTCTCTGATGTAGCCTGGTGAAACCATCCTGATTTTGCAAGCTCTGCCTCTGCTTTGCCAACTTTGTTTGTCAGGCTTGTCAGGCAGCTGGTGCCTGGTGATGTGATTGACATTATCTGCTAATGTGTCAATCAAATCATAAGCAGATTGGAACACCTTCAACCACAATCAACCACAATCGACCAATCAGAAGACTGATTGACCGAACAACTGAACTGCCCACTTGAACATTGATTAACTGGCCTTGCGGTTCCAGTTGCCTATCTGAAAAACTAACAAGTGATGTAAATTAAAAACCAAGATGGTTTTAACCAGGGACCACTGATGAGTTAGGCCTGTGTAATTTGCAAAGTTGTCATAAGTATCATTACATTAGAATAAAACACTTTGTACTGTTTATAATAGATCTGAAGGGCCAGGTCTTCTCCATGGAAATCTTCTGCAGTGCAGATCTCTCCAAGGTTACCAACTGTATACAGCACGCCTTGATGGCATGCCACCCACGAACGCGTTATGGAGCAGGCTGGGACGCCAAACTCTTCTGGATTCCTCTTTCTTATCTCCCATCGTTTGTTATAGACTTTGTTGTCAGAGTGTTTCTCCCTGTACCTAAAGCTTACCCAAAAGTCCAGGTATCCCAAGTAGATGTTGCAAACACATAAGTTGACAAAATCTCCCATAGCGGTTGCGAATAACACTTCCAAAGAAATATAGCACAGGAACATAGCTGTAATCAACATTATAGATATCCTTAGCATACACATAAACCACTCTGATCATTTCAATCTACCGGTAAATGTCCTCATGAATGTGGGGCAGACTTGCTCTTGGCATGTATTATATATGTAATATTATGCAATATAATAATTTATATTAAGCAGGAAGTCTACACATCGAGGGGTGAGAACCAGAGGGGCCTATGAGACACTGATGACAATATCAACAAAGCATACTGTCTAAAAGAAATAAAAATCTAATGCGCTAAAATAACAATATAGCTTTCCAAATATATATTTCTCAATGCCAAAAGGACATAAGTGCAGTTCTCACCTGTTGCCAGGTTTTTCCCCACATTCAAAAATAAGGTATGATAATGTGTTTGAAAATAATTTCTTGTATATCAAGGTGCTGTGTATATGCTGACATTTTGTGCCAACAATTGTGTCTACTGTATGTTCAAACCTTATAAAGCTAACTATATGCAATAAAAACGTTAAAAATTTTATTTGAAAAATAAGGGCTTTATTCTTTAATTCCTCATTCTGTTTATTTTATCCATATAATTATAAGTAGAGTAGTTTTTCTGTAAGAAAAATATTTTATAATATATTTATATATTTTAATAGTTGTTTGCTCATTAATCAACGCTACAACTCAAAAGACACGTTCAAGTATTGTTACAAACAAAAATAGGTAATTGTTGGTATTACTAAAATATGATCAGTGATTCATATATGAAAGTCCAGGTAAACACTGTATATGTTGGTTGGGTAGGGAGAGATGTAAATTGAAAATGGCCAATTTAGCTTTATAGATTTAAAATGAGGTATATAAACTTCACCGATGAGTTGAATACATGTTCAGTGAAAAAATGATCATCCAGCACATCATTAATAACCTATTACTATAAAACGATTTACATTTTTTGCAATTTTATTCATAAGATTTTCTATTTCAAACTGCCAGAAGATATTGACAAAATCTTACTGTTAAATTTACAAATATACAACATTTATTAACATTTTTATCAGCAGCTTCAGTGCAACGATATACATATAGTACATCAAATTAAAAGAAATAAAAATATTGAAACAAGAATTGGCATAAGAAATATCAGAAGGCATAGCCATGAAAGACCTATTTTCTGTATGCTATAGAAATACATGTTTTCTCTTTTTGTATTAAAATAATCTGGTTTTGTACACAGGCTGCAAAAAATAAAAAGAATTCTGTGCAAAGTGTGTGTTCGTTCTGTATCCCATCTGCAAGGGTGGGGCTATACGTCACAATCTTCTTTAACAAGGTTTGCTGTGTCTTTGAAACTGTCCTCGGTTGGTGAGAAGGCGCTTGGACGATCCCCCTTCTGAGGTTTGGCAGGCGGAACAAATGGAGAGGGTTCAGATGTAGAACTGTCACCACTGCTTCCTACAGGCCTATCATCATTCATCTGTGGAAATGTGTATTCAGTCAAAACACTAAATAATACAATTTACTGTGAAAATGGTTACGCTTCAAACTGAACACTTTACCGCTGAATAAGCAGGGTTTTCAAATGTAGTGCTAGGCTTTAATTTTCTTTTGAAGAAGCTCCACTTGGACTCCTACGAGTAAAAACATACATTATAGCATATAATGTATACAGTATATAGACATTTAGTAAGGTATAAATGCCTTGGATGTAAGTTCATGTAGATGAGAGTCTGACCTCAACATGTTTGTTAACAGTAGATGTCTGAACAATGCCTGGACCCTGCTCTGCGTTGAAGGCTGGATTCACAAAGTTGTTGTCAATCTGTTCACCGCTTAGATTGACTGTAACCTTTCACCAGTTAACCAAAAAAAAGTAAAATGAATAAGGATTGCAACATGATTTCCCACTGACTGACAATGACTTCACTGAGAGCAGTTTCAGATTTGACAGCTTTTAGAACATTTTGATAAACATTACCTGTGTGGCATGAATGACAGCAGGGTCATTATGTATTCCTGCAACTGTGGCATAAAGAGGGTTTTCAAATGTGACGGGCTGTCGCCCAGCCTCAATGGTAAAATTATCTTCCTGCAGAAAAATATAAATTAAGTTGACAATTAGTTAGCAATATTCATGTGGTGTACTGCTTGTGGCCAGCTGCACAAGTCTAGGGTCCATGCACAACTCTGAATGGACCCTAGACCCTATGAGTTGGCTAACTGAGGAAGTTAACTAGGTCATTAGTATATGGCTAATCCTCAGTATAACCTCAAATAACACACGTTTTGATTTTAAACAGTTGTAAACAAAACTGTCCTGCTGGTGAGTTTAAAATGAATCTGCCTTGTTAATGAGTACCGTTAATAACCGGGTAAAAAAAAAAAAAAAATCTATTTAGCTTCTTGAGTCAAGCAGAGGACAAAAATGTGATGCTCGCACTCCAGTACTCACCATAGGCAAGGCTGTGTCAATAAATGACACCCCTATGCGTGAGGGCCCGAGATCTACGTTATCACCAGAGCGGAACATCACACCGTTCCAGGTGTCGCCAAACTTCACCAGGCTGCTAAGGCTGCACAACATCAAACATGTATAGGTATACATGGTACTGCATGGTGACACTGTATTGTAAATGCTTTAATGCAGTGATTCCCAACCTTGGCACCCCTCTGGGGGGAGCTTGGTCTCATTTGCTTTGAGGTCAAACATGCAGTAAAATGTTTGACTATAATTTAATTGTAAAATGTATACAATTAAAATGTTATTACAACTCATATGCTATGCCAGGGCCATTCTAAATATAATAGCCTATTAATGAGAATAATTTAAGCAATAGGCTAATTCTTCTTCAAATAAATGTGCACGTCATTTGCATGTGATCAGCCCGGGTATATCTTGGGGGGGGGGGAGATCCAAGGGGAAAAGGTTGGGAACCACTGCAGTGAAACTCATCTATACCTGGGTAGTTTGGGCATAGAGGGGATTAAAGACCCTGTTCTTTTGTAGTTGAGGAAGATGCCACCAGCCAATGCTCCAGTGATCAGGATGATAATTACTACTAGCAAAACAGCTACAGCTAAATGTAGAAAAAACAGAATACATGAATTTCACTACACACCTAGTTTTGTCCAGTTCAACAGAATGTAGCCCTAAATGTTTTTTATTTTATTTATTGATTTGACATGTTTGACATTTAGGATTTGGGAGACATCACAGGACTGGAAAGCACCTCGCTAATCTGCCTCCCCCTAGCCCTCCAGTGTGAGAGGGGGAGCGGTGTTAGCATTGAGTAGGCATGCCTTCGCTCCTCTCTGCCTTGTTATTGTTAAGATATAGCTGGATGCACTTATGCAAGAACAAGGGGTTTATTAATAATGTTATAATAACCCATTGGTTGAAGTAAACATTACACTTTGTTATTGTTAATACTCCTGTACGGAGCATCACGTTACTATATTACTCTACCATCTACTTATCATTTCATAAAAGGAGATTTAGCAAGGTTTAGCAAAGTAAAGTTTCTCAAATCATTTTAAAGAGGTCTGGGATGAAAAATGCCAAACTGAAAAGATGATGGAGAATAAAGATACCTGGTTCATCAATAAACACTGTAATGCAATACCTGTTCCGGCCGGGGCGCCCCTTGATTGGCCCATCTCACAGTAGCTGCCTGCATAGCCGTATGGACATCTACAAAGAACCATTATACAGGTCAGCTCCTTATTACAGTAACAATGGAACGACAGGGCAAATCTACACCAGTGATTTTCAATGCTGTTGGCTGTGTGTACAGTTGTCTTTATCTTTCTGCTATATGTAAAGACATAAGGGGTTGGTCTACAACAGTATGTCAAAACAACATCAATAACACATTTCAGACCATCATCCAGTGGTGTCCGCTGCTGAACTCACTTGCACTTTGGCAGTGCCCCCTCATCAGAGTAGCAGGTCCCCCCATTCATGCATCTGCATGCGGGGGGCATTACAACTGGAGCCTCAATGGCTGCAGGAGTGAAGGCCACACACACACACACACACACACACACACACACACACACACACACACACCGTCAACAACAAACAACTACCATCACCACGGTATTGTCACAACAGAGACAACAGACGTTAGCCATGCGTGTGCGGGGCACGAGACCGAGAAGGCATCACGACAGCAAAATGCAGAGGTCAAAGGGCATTCGCGGGGAGGTCTACAGTACAGTACCTGCGTCACATTGGTTGGAGTTGGATCCTAGCAGAGAGGAGCCCTGTGGGCAGGTACAGGTGTATCCACTGGGCCGGAGCAGACACAGGTGGCTGCATACGTCCTTGCATGGATTGACCACTACAACAGAAGGCAGGAGAGAGCCATACTGTGTTTTAGTGCATTGAAAACAATACAACCTCATGCCTGTACCACTTAAATTGGGTAGGCCTGCAAAGTGCCTGATGTAAAATAATGAACACATTAAAAAATATTACATTCGCTAACCACTGCTTACCTATACTGAAAATAAGTTTCCAAAACTCAGCAACACAGCAACACACCTACCTCATACAATTAGCCAAATACAACATTTTCTTGTCTCTGCATTTCAAAATGCAAAAAAACATACACTAACTCAAAACACTGCAATCCTGAATCAAAATCACATCATTCTGTCAAAACACTAGAACGCATTTTCTTTCCAAGAGGAACATATAGTCAATCATAACACAATGAATCCCTAAATACTAAAAGCTGATGGCATTACAAAAACTCAACTCAAACTCAACTCAAGAGTGTTTCTATAGATGAGGCGATCAAAACAGTTGTAGCAACACCGATTGGTTAAGGCTGTCAAATAATAAAAAAATGACTGTAACCAGAGGTTTACGCCCTGTAGGAGGCAACGCCTCTCGCCCTACCTCTCCTTCTTCCTTGTTCTGGCCCAACTACTCCTCTCCCTGGTCCTCTTCCCCTCCCTGGCCCAACTACCCCTCTCCCTGGTCCTCTTCCCCTCCCTGGCCCAACTACACCTCTCCCTGGTCCTCTTCCCCTCCCTGGCCCAACTACACCTCTCCCTTCTCCAGACACTATTATTTATTTTCTTTTAGAGAAAGTTGTTCTGTATCCACAGTAGATAAACTCAATCCTTTTTACTGCTTTGTGTTTGTCTATATAATTGAAAGTATTACACCCGGCTATGTCTCTGATGGAGATTAGACTTAGACGTGATTGATAGATTTGGCACATATTACAATAAATCAAGCTATATCTCATGTTCATTCAGAAATGTTTATCAGCTGTTTCAATATAGATTTTGAGCTGCTGTTTTTGCAGAAGTAGAGGCATGATATAAAATATACAGTTTTGAACACTGGGTCTTCATTTCTGACATGATGTGTGCAAGCATTTGTAAAAAATACAAGAAATCCATAATTTATTGGGTAAGCTTATCTGTAAAAGCTTATCTGTAAAAACATATTAGCATTTTAGAAATGCATTAATTGACTGCATATTGTGTGGAAACAACGTGAATTTTGTAATAGTATTGCCATGAACTGATGGATGTTGGGCCAATTGTGTTTAGAGTTTTGAAAATGTGACTACAGATTGGACAGATGGATGTTAGCGGCAGAAAAAAACTGTAACTGCAATGTTGCATGACAATTTAAACACGTTTAATGCATTGCCTTAAGTAGAATAGCTAATTGCTCATGTATTCATTTATGTGCAGACACGTAAAGTGGACAGACATGAAAGAAAAAACACGGTCAGGGTTCAGTCTTCCTGTGGAAGTGTGGAACACAATGGAGTCAGTGTCTATGTAAATCCTACCTGAGGGGTTGTAGCGATGCTCCTGGTAGATGCGTACTTGGGTCAACCAAGGGTTGATGCTCAGTACCTTCACTTTATTCCCATTCCCAAATTTGCCAGTTTTCCATACTTCCCCTCTCTCTTTTGTTGTCCAATACACATGTCCCTCAAAGATGTCCAGACTGTAGGGATGCCCAATGTCTGGAGAAAATGGGACAATATACTACAGTCAACACACATTCTGTCTAAGGTTCCTGCTCAGGAGAATACCGTGCAAATCTGCAAGTCCTGACCTCCTGAGGTGACCATCTTTCTGTCAGTGCCATCTGGTGTCATGGACTCTATGGTGTTTTCCTTGGAGTCACACCAGTAAATCCTGTTTCCGTTCAGATAGTCCAGAGCCAGACCAGTAGGCCAGCCCAGGTCCTTGTCCAGCAATACTTGCCTATGCTGCCCATCCATCCAGGCAGACTCTATCTTGGGCGTGCTGCCCCAGTCTGTCCAATACATGGTTCTGCACAGAACAATCAACGCTTTACATGAGATTACAAAACTAAAAAAGTTAAATAAAATAGAAAATAGAGGTTAAAATAAAGGTAGACCTGTAATCAAACATTACTTTAAATACATTGTAAAAAAAAAAATAAAAACTAAAAACAACAGTGCAAAAAATGCCTTTGTCTTTAAAAAGAGTCTACAAAACAAACAAATTGATATTTGTGACTATGTTGGTTTACTCTACAGTGTACACCCCAAGTTATGGTTGACAAAGATAATGACACAAAGGACTGTTTTGTGTCCTCATACCCAAGGGCTGGATTGACAACAATAGCAGCAGGCTGGTCCAGGTCAGTATAGATCAACCACTTCCTGTATCTTCCATCTAGTTTTGCCACTTCAATCCTATTGGTTCCTGCATCTGTCCAGTATATATGCCTGAAAACAGACAGAGAAGGGAGATGTGTAAAGTTTAGGGCACCTTAAATAGTACTGTACGGTTACAGAAGAGTCATGACATCCAAAAAGAATTTGTGTTAACTTTTAATAACATAGTACCATTAAAATAATATACATAAATACCGCACAAAAATTATTAATAATAACAATAATATACAATTACTAACAAATAAAAGGGTTATCTCTAAATATTACAATCAAAATCATATTGAAGTTATTTGGAATCCTTCAACCCCTTCTTAGAAAAACGACTGTGTTATACAGTAAGTACCTTCCTATCCAGTCCACCGCGATGCCATCAGGGCTGGCGACATATCTCAGGTTCAGATCCACCTCTTTCACGGGATTGTTTCCATGGTCATTAAATGTCGTCATGTGGGCCCGTTTAATGGAGCCGAACTGGGCTCCGCGACCCAGAACTGTCCAGTACACAATGCCTACACAGGACCAGGTGGAACGTTAAGAAATGATTTATTAGTGAGGTAAACAGCCAGTATTATTTTCGGTGTAGTTGACAACTAGAGATCCACATTGGTAGTCTTACTCAGTCCTGTTCCCTCTGGATCCCACAGGTAATCCAGGGCCTGGATGTGTTCCGCATTTTCTATGTAGTCTGAGTACTGCTCTGAGGACAGGTTGAAACGACGAATGCGCACGTTGTCTGGGAGCAGTAGGACTGGTGGGTTTCCTGGATGAAGACCATCAAGAAGAAAGAAATTCAACTTGAGGCTTGAAGCTATAGTCAGATATTGCAAGCTAACTGTAAGCTAATACACTTTTGATCAAACTCACAAAATATCTCCTCGTGTTTTGCTATCCTACCGCTCTCTGTGCACGTTTAAATAATAATCAGATACTTATACACAGCCCTGGCTCCGTAAATAGGACCATAAATAATGTGTTGAACACCGCTCACAACAACAAAGCCGCAGTAATACGCTTTGCTTCACAATGTGATGGGGCGCTGCCCACAAAGTCAAACAAAGTGAGCCTCCACGTGAGGACCTCTGAGTGCTTACCCTGGGCAGCGCACTCCATGCCATGTGGCTCGCCAACGGAGACAAAGCCCTGGGCACAGAAGCACTCATAGCTGCCCTTGGAGTTCCTGCACTGCTGGGGACACGTCCCGTGAAGCTCGCATTCATTCACGTCTGTCAGGTGAATCACACAATGAGCAGAAGACGCGTCATTACGCCATGTGGGACGCTAAATGCAAAACAAAACAGTGTTACGTCACAGCGCGACGTTTCCATGGCTGCGGAGCGCAGATACCTTCACAGCTGTGCCTTTCTGTTGCTTTCGGCTTGTAGCCGGGCCTACAGGAACAAAGGAAGCCTCCGTCCACCAGGCCGGTGCAGTTGTGCTCGCAGATGCGCTCACTGCAGGAGCGCCCGCTACCAAGGTCTGGTGGGAGCAGAGAGGACAACTTACTGCATGTCTGCACCGGTTGCATAGCTTTTCTTTGGAACATGCTACGCATGCTAACGTCTAAAATAAGAAGTTACACTCCTTGATAGCAACATTGCCCTTCAAAGACACGTTTCTGTCTGATGTGGGGAGGAGTAGGGAGCGGTATGAGTTGTGTGTGCGTGTGTGTGTGTAGGTGGGGTGTAGAGAGGGGTGTTACTCACGTGTGGGAGGGGCATGCAGCCTCAAAGTTTCAAACGAGGCGACATCGCAAGACATTACATGGACGTCACGCGAAACGTGATAAACACACATCTCTACTCACGCAGTGCTGCTGTAGCCGTGTGTGTGTGTGTGCACTCACGGCAGCCCAGCTCATCGGAGTGATCTCCACAGTCGTCGTAGTCATCGCAGGCATACTGCAGAGGGATGCAGGTGCCGCTGCTGCATTTGTACTCCTCGTCTGAGCACGGGCCGTGAGTGGGGCTCTGGCCTGAGAGGGCACACGGGAGGGAAACGCACTGTCAGCGGACACGCAGACAGGCAACACAGTGGAGGTGAGGGGGGGTGGGGGGGGCGAGCCTCTCACACTCACAATTGTCACGCATCTCGTCGCTGCCGTCGCCGCAGTCGTCCGCCGCGTTGCACAGCTCGTGGCCGTAGATGCAGCGGTTGTTGTCGCAGCGGAAGCGGAACGGAGCCTCGCACTCGATCTCCACTGGGGAGGAAGCGGACATTACTACAGCCAAGACAACTTTCAGAACGCTTCATTAAAGTGGAGTAATAGACTTTGTAGTTGGGGGGGGGGGAATAGGGGGATATATTGGAGGTGGGTGTGGTTTCATACAGCAGAGATGGAGCTCCTCGTCTGAGCTGTCCCCACAGTCATTGTCTCCATCACACCTCCAGTGGGGCTGTATGCAAATGTGGTTCTTGCACTCAAACAGGAACGTAGGGCAGTATGTGCCGTTGGGATAGCGGGTTGCTGTAAAAAAACGAGCATAACAACAAGAAACATAAATAGTAAAACTATCAATTTGCCGGATCAGTAGTTGGAACAGCAACAACGGGCCACAAACGATAATGAATGCAGATAATAATAAACCGTAAATGGAGCAGGTGAGCGGCACTCACGGCATGACGTCTCGTCTGTGAAGTCCAAGCAGTCAGCGCTGCCGTCACATTTGAAGCGCTCAGCGACGCAGTGTCCACTGCCACACTGAAAGTAGCCGGGGTGACAGGGCCGCAACTCTGCAGCACAACGCAGGCGGCAGACAACAGAGCGCACACATCACCTCACGCAGTAATCCACTTTCCTTCACCCGAGCGAGGAGGGTGAAGAAAACCAGACCATGTTCACTTTGTGAACATGCCAATGCCTCCCAATGGCCAAGCTCCATTGGGAGGCATTGGCAGTCGTATCCTTCTACTTGGCGTAGCCCTCTGGTTCATTTATAAACTGTTGGACAGCACCAATTGTTTTGATCACCACATCTTGGCTTGGCTTCGACGTCATCTCACTTGACCCACGCTGGTTGGGCCGCCCGCAGGGTGGCTGTACGAATGTTGATGCGATCAGGGTTTCCAGACTGTAATCTCAGCTAAATAAATTGAGCCTGAGAGGGGCCTTGCAGAAGGCTCTTTGCATTCTACAGAGTTGAATACATGCACGTTGGAGGTCTTGCCGTCTATGGCTGTGCTTCAAAAGGTGAGGTTTTATTGCTTCTTTGCTTAGTGCAGCCCCCCGCCCCTGTTATGACAAACCGCCAGACCCTGGGCCAAAAACAAAGAGGCCCCCCCCCCCCGCACTTACCGCAGTCCCTTTCATCTGAGTTATCTTCGCAGTCGTTGTCGTGGTCGCAGACCCAACGGCCGGGAATGCAGTGCAGATTATCACAACGAAACTCACTCTCCGTGCACGCGCGGGGGGCTGTGAGGGAGAGCAGACCCAGGAAAGCAACGTCAGAGAACGCACACCCCAGAAAAACAACGTTAGAGAACACACACCCCAGGAAAACAACATCAAGCGCATGAGATACTACACCAGGCCAGACTTACACTGAACAGCTGACAAACAGCATTGTGTGTGTGTGTGTGTGTGTGTGTGCGTGTGTGTGTGTGTGTGTTTTCTCTCAAGCAGAACCGTATTCACTATATTTTGCTGTATATCTTGTTGTTCTTAGTAATTAAAATTCTGGCATAATAGTCTCTTTTTTTATTGATAAAAATGTATTTAATACAATACACTCTTGGCATCTGCAACATGGCTGTGTGAGGGGAGAGGCGCTTTCATCATAAAACATTGTAATTTAGCTCCTTTGAGGAACGCAGCTAGCCTGATTAGCTTGCGTGTTCCTCCGACTTGTTTAAATTCTCCAGGGCACGGGGTGACAGCCTCCCTCACTCCCACTCTTGACACGCCGAGGACAGTCAGTCTCTCTGGTAGCTGATAAGACAGCCCGTCCAGGCACTGCGCCGTCGACAGACGTGTCTAGCCTTTCATACACCTTCCAGCCTCCCCTTACCCTTATCTAATAGCAATAGCATGAGCATTATTTGCCATCAACACCCCTATTTCATGTGGATGGCTCACTGGGCCTGAGCTTAGTCCCGCAGTAAAATCCACTTAACAGACACTCAACGTATATGAAAACAATGTGTCAATCATTTAACTGCTATGCTATTACTTGAAACACTGGAATGTGGTCTTCTCCTCCACTGCTGTGCAAATGGAGATAAGGGCTAGTCTGTACACACATCAGCGCCGCGGCAACCTCTCTCCCCAGAAGTCTTCACACTTTTATGTATTTCTTTATCATGTGTACAGTGGAATAACTGGGAAGTGTGTGATTATGTGGAATGTTGGCCACAAGGGGGCAGGGTCTCATTACAAAGGAATAGTGTTGCGATTTCAAAGGTATTTTACAGTAAAACCTATTGTGGGAGGGTATTTCCATACTTAACAGAATGTTTGCCTCTAGTACAGCAGCATGTATGTTGCATCTAGTTTAATTTAGTGATCTAGTATCATTTAGTGATATTTCAGTGCACTGCTTTACCTTCCAGCGATAAACAGTTTTAAGCACAGCTATGTACTGTACCTACAGTAATATGGTACAAATGCTTGTCGCAGGCGAGGTACGCATTTAAGAGATAACCGTGTACCCTTTACTGTCAGCCCATGTTTGTACCTTATCAAAATGTACCAGTTACATCTGGTCTTATAAGCCAATATTGCACCTATGAGGGAACCTGTAAGTGCACCTGTAGGTACATCACTGTTGCTGTCTCACACCTCCAGTTGAACAATAGGGTTCACTCACCACAGCTGTGTTCATCAGAGGCGTCTCCACAGTCATTGTCCCCGTCACACCTCCACCTGAGTGGGATGCACTGGTGGTTGTCACACCGGAAGTCTCCCCGGGGGTCACAGGTCAGCTCATCTGGAGCAGCAGCAGACAGAGCGGTGCCAATATAAGACAATATACAACACCCATTTACATTTGAGTGTAAATACAAAACATATGTGGGCTTTTGGAGCATTAATGAGTACAATTCTTGAGGCGTGTAAAATGAGGATGATGATGTCACTGGACCTCTTGTCTCGCGGGAAGGGGAAGTTGTTACATCACATTCACATGTGTTTGTAATACTGCAATGATAAAACACAGCCAGCGCATCACATCAATATCTGGAGGCTTTAATTAAAACAGCTATAGCGGCATGCTACAGACAGACGGGTGCGTTCTGTGTAGGGCTGGATCGCACAAGAGGTGACGGGGTGAAGGGTAAAGCTGGGAGGGGTGTAAAGGAGAGCTGGTCAGAGCTGTCTCTACCACACGGTGCTGGGGGGGAAGGGGGGGGGCAGATAGCGCTGTGGCGGCCCACCTGGCCCAGCTGCTACATTCTGACACGCAGATTAGCGCCGGCCTCCCCTCCTCCTGCGCGGACCGTACTAATGGAGGGAGCACCTCTGATAAGAGACCTGGGTGCTGCTGTGTGTGTGTGTGCGTGCGCGTGTGTGTGTGTGTGTGCGCATGCCTGTGTGTGTGTCTGTGTTTGGATGTACATGTGTGTGCGTGTGTGTGTTTGAGCGTGCACGTGTGTGTGTGTGTGCGTGCGTGTTTGTCTGTGTTTGGATGGTTTTGTGTGTGTGTGTGGGTGTGTGCGTGTGTGTGCACGTGTGCGGTTGTGTGTGTGTGAGTGCGTGCCCGTGTGTGTGTGTGCGTGTGTATAGTAGAAAAGTACAAAGAGGCTTGCGTGAACTCCCCCACACAAGGACACAAGCAACACACACACACACACACTGACGGCTGATAAACCCGCGTCGCTCTTAAGGGGAGATGGATGTGGATGGTGGAGGAGGGATGTGGTGAGACCCTCTCCATCACCCCCGCCCACTACAAGCCTGTGTAACGCAGAGGACTCAGAGGAGGATGAGATGTTGGCTAATTGTCGTTCACTCGCTCACACGCCTGTTTGGTTTACGTCACCTTATACAGCACCCTGCCTGGGGTTGTGCAATCATAGTATCAGCATGGCCTCGTGTAAAGTCTGCTTGACATGAATACGGGCTGTGTCTGGACTCCTGAGTATGCCTTCTGTGCTCAAATATGAGACACATATCATACACTATCAGTGTATATTAATAGTGTGCAGTAGAATGCAGAAACTGCAGCCACACCTGGTGGACTCAATCAAGCAAAGGTGAATATTCATTACCCACAAGGATGAAGAATCTCAGGTTCAAGACAGCACGTATATAAAATGTAATGTATAAACTATACTAAATTAATACATACATATCGGTGGTTTTGGTGCATACATGGATGATTGTAGAGTAAGTAAGTTTAAAGTGTAATATTGTCAACTTCCACTTGGTAAGAATGTAGTATACAAATACAAACCGTAGCAAATTCAGTTCCCTGTGAAAAGATAATACAACTCAGGCATTGTCCTTATTTTAAGAGGCATTCTCCCAACCCTTGACCAGCTGTGATCAGGACCCTGGTTGCCATGGACTCACCACAGCCTAGCTCGTCACTGCCATCTCTGCAGTTGTCTTGGCCGTTGCACACAGCCCACAGAGGAACACAGCGATAGTTGGTCCTGCAGTCGAACTCCGTGTGGTTGTCACATCGATACGCAGGCCCCACTAAAGTCAAAAACACACCGCAGTCATCAAAACACACGGCCATATTTGGGCTTGTTCGGTGGAATTATTCTCATCAGGTAGAAGCCATATCATTGCTTGGCAATGCAGAAGGGAACAAACTATCTCCTCTCTGTCTTTATCTACTGTAAAATGTCTCCTATCCTACTGCTTGTGTGTACACTTACAGTATGTACAGACTGCAGTGGGGTTAGGACTGTGAGTGATACTTTAAAAGATTTATAAAGACATTTTTTAACTACTACCATAACATACTACAGAGGGCTGTGGTTAAACGGCAGGCAGCTGCAGGTGGTTAGCCAATCAAGGGCTTACAGTATATTACACAGTGAGGCTGTGCCATTAGTGAGCACACTGTGCTGGACATGTCTAATCCAAGTCTATTTGGAGTGTTTTTTGCCCAATAAACGTGTGTTACACCGTGTCCTAACTGGATGCGACGCTAGTGAGCGTCAGCGATAAGAACTGTTTAATTGCTATATTTTCTGGATTCCGTGTGGTCAGACAGAGTCTGATGCTGTTAGAGGGTCAAACCAGGTGTTTGAGGGTCCAACAGCTGCTAGAGTGTCAACCAGGTGTTTGAGGGTCCAACAGCTGC
>JAODUH010005929.1:0-32204 GCA_027564835.1 Typhlichthys subterraneus | reverse complement strand
CACATTTTAATTTCCACACCAAGAAATGTGTTAGGCTACCGGAACACAGACCGGCCGAAATGTTTTGAAAAACCGTCCGGTTGCCGATCGCGGGTTTTGGAGCAAAACCGGACGATTCCGATTGGTGTCCGGTCAATCGGTGCATCTCTATAACCTAGTTAAAGAATAGAACAACTGATTGGTATGAGTAATGTACAGCCTGTACTTATAAAGGCCTCTTGGAAGAGGGCATTGGTCAAAATATGCAGTGGGGTGGTGCTGGTAATATTGACCTACCGCCGGTATATGGTAAGCTTACTAGGTTTATTTACTAGTTACTACTAGGGATGCTATGCATTAAACACAAACTGTAATTATGACAGATTAAGGGGTAATATCCAAGAATTGTGATTTTAAATGCAGAGCAGTCATTGTATTTCACTTCTCTTTCATATCCCTGACATCTAAAATGTATTCATTAATTAACAGAAGTGTAATAATTAACTTAAAAATGGAATGCAGTCTGTCCCTCACTAGAGAAAGAGCTGCATGGGGACAATGTAACTCTTTGTTGTGTTCTATGTAATTGTGGTCAAAACTTTGCTAGACTAGCCTGGCAAAACCATCCAGACCTTGCATGCTTCGCCTCTGTGATTAAAAAGATGTGCTGCTTCCAAAGCCTTTGCTTGATCTGCGTCCAGGTGGGTGGTGTAGTTACTGCACACAGCAATTAAATGCTGTGTTTGTAACTCAACCCCACTTGGGTCTTTATTGTGATTGGTTGATTGAAGGTGATGCAATCGCCTGCTAAGGAATTGATGGGCACTGCCTGTATGACAAATGACACATTTGAAAGGATAGTTTCTAGACTGTTCACAGTGGAACAAATTGTGCAGCTTGTAAAATCAGGATGGTCTTACCAGGCTGCTGGCAGACAGCTACTTGTGTTGTGTCTCAACTTGACAGACTGTCTGTCTGGAAACAATTGGCCTGGGCCAAGTACATTTTATTTGTCTGCTTGGTCGTAGTGTACAAATGAAGTAGTTAATATAACATCTTAATCTGGTAATGGTTAATAACTAGTTCATTATGATTAAATAGAAAATGTATCCAAAATAAATACTTGTCAATAAAATACTTGTCATTGCTGTCCAAGTTAACGTTTGTTTCTTTGGATAGATAAATCCAGTAACAAAAGTAATTATAACATTTATTGGCAACACGTACAGTAAACTTGAATTTGGCTCTGGACAATGTTGTGCTGCTCACCGTATTTCCTGGACAGTTTTCTTTTATGCTAGCACATTCTTGGCATATTGAATGTGTTTATCTTTGACATTCTCTGTGTCTGTAGATTGATGGAGGAATTATTGGTGTGTAAAGCTCAAATTATCTCTCAGTGCACACAGGCCTGTCTCAGTTCCCAAGGCTATGGTGCTTGATTTATTTTACCAAGGTGGTGCTTTTTTTTTAGATATAGTCTCATCTTTGTCTTGGTTTTGGAAAAAGAAAACTAATAAAGGTAAAATAGTTGACAAATAATAAGTTGCATTATATTTAAAGACCACACAATTGAGAGACAGGCTTCTATTTTAATAAAATGTTATTTTGTCTCAGTTGTCATTGCCACTGTAGTGAGAATAACACCCCTCTCTCATAGACAGAGACAGGTCCAGAGGTTTTAGGTGGTCCAATGCCAGAGAACCCAGTCAGCAAATCATGTTGTTTAACTTTCTACCAGTGCCCAAATGCAATGGGGGCCACTGTCAGACTGCACAATGAAAGCCTTAACCACCAGCCATGACATATCAGTACAATGCACCATACATCTCCATGTGTTATCATTTAAATAATGTACCCAGTGCAAAACAGTCAGGCAGACATATGAGTTATTGCATGAATGTGCCATCTGACAGCGTTGCCTTCATGGCATTACAGTGTTTTACAGGTGCTGGGGCAACAATTTAGGCCTACTGGGGACATATTCAGACTTTAAGTTCACTTATGTGCCAGTGTCACTTAATGGATCACTTGTTAAGTCAGTTGTCAAAGCAATAATCAATTGGTTAAAAATAAACAACTGGAAATTATTGACAGCGGTATAGGCTAAAACTGTCTTGTTTGTTGTGTATTGTGTTTTATTGTTTTATTTTATTTATTAATTGTATTGCATTGATGTGTACAGCACTTTGGTCAGCATTTGCTGTTTTTAAATGTGCTTTACATTGAGGAGTATATGCTGTCGAGGAGAAATTTGTTGAATTTGACAAAAAGTATATATCGCAATATATCAAATCTATCACCAGATTCGATTATCTTCCATCCTATGGAGACATTGCCGCTATACTGTATGTGAATACACGTGAACATAAACACATCAGCCTTGGCTATGGTGACAGGTCATTCATTCATTCAATTATTTAATTGATATGCATATTAGTGTGACTGAATTTCATATAGTCAGTGTATTGAAATGGTGAAAGTAAACTACAAAACAGCCTCGTATGTCTGTGACAGCTCTGGGTGCTGTTTTTCTCGAGTGTTGGGAGGATGTGGTCACAGCACGGACCACATTCTCACATTTAACTGTTACTGCATGGCTTTAACCTGACTTCAATTATGGTTCAGAAGCATCTTGCTGATGGGAAATGTAGTGACGTGACGTACCACAGACATGTTGGTATTTCTTTCTCAAGTAACCAATACAGCAACAGTTAACATTATTATGTACACTTTAATCCAAAATGACGTACAGCAAGTGAAATTACAAGTATTAAGAAACAGCCGGGGGCTAGGCATCTTTAATAATGCTTACAGGTACTGTAGAGTTGGCCACAAGCACAAGGCTATCCTGCCCCCTGTGATATAATATACTATTGTTATAGTATACAGGTGAGGTGATGCTGCAATCAATGCATGTATTGTAATCCAATTTTTCTGATACCGCAGGAGTGCTCAAAGGTTTGATTGAAATGTTAGTAATACATGCCTCCTTTGCTACTATGCCGTCCATCACAAACATATTTGATGACATCACAAATTGGAATTTCTTTCTTTGGTGTGGAATTAACCTACCTGGAACAAATTTAGGATTTGTCTTAAATCTAGAAGTTTGACTAAACCCTATAGACATCTGAAGCAAATTCATGTGGAAAATGTAATATTTATTGAAAATGGCTTTTGATAATGTGCCTTGTTTGCTGACTTTGATGGTAGTCTGATCTGACATTGAGTAAGATATGGCTTAGCTGCTTTTTGATTGAAGATATAGCTTAGCAGTTCCATTATCAACACAGTATGTTTATAAATGCACAGTCAATTAGGCTAATCCTCTGTGATCTGTTGCTGGATACTGTACATCCAGGACAATGTTTTCTTTAGATTGTATGAGTATCTTATGGCACAACCTTTACACTAGAGCTGAGGCTATATCTCTTAAACGTAAAACGTTATTAAACAAGAGGTCACATGCTTTCTTAATACATCAGTACTGTAGATTAGGATCTACAGTACTTCTTGAACTTTATTTTCTGTATTTTAAATATTATGTATATGTTTAGGAGCATCTTAGTATACGTATTTTGCTCTACAAAAATTAAATTCTTCTCTGCAGATTCTGATTCCTTAAAAAAAAAAAAAAATTTCCAGCTGGGTCTGATTTCTATAGTAAAGCCTCACAATGTATTGTTGTAAGTTGTTTTTTGAGATTCAAACAATTGGTTCGAAATGTACTCATCAGTCAGTGCACCATATAAACCGATCGGCCGGTCAGCGTGGATCATGGTGAAAATCAACCAAATTCAGTCACTGCCCAGTCAACAGATCAGCCCTAACTAATAACTTGTGCATGTTTTTAGCATGTTGTATTGTTGCCCGGCTAACTACAGTGCATCTGGAAAGTATTCAGAGCTCTTCACTTTTTTCCACATTATGTTATGTTACAACCTGAGTGTATAGAGTGTAACACATTTCTTATAAGACAGAAAAGTGTTTTGTTTGCTTATTTAGAAGGTTAATACATACAGCAGGACATGCTCCTAAGGCTTTCAGAGATAATTACATCAACCGGTGTCCCTTTCTACATTGGGCCTAATTGCAGTGGTAGGCTTTTCTCTCTTTGTTGACAAATATTTTTGGGAAACTACTGTCATATTAAAAATATAGATAAACTGTAAAAATACATACATTTTCTGTACCAAAATAACATATTTTTTCAGTATTTCTACAATAAAAATCCATACAATTCCTTGTAAAAAACATTCATAACCCTTTAAAAAACAGAGTAATTACTTTTGTAAAAGTTAAATACAGATAATGTTTTATTTTTTTAAATGTAAAAACAAATCTAAGACCATTCACATTAAAAGAGTTCTACAGAGAAACATAATTAATTTGAACAGGTTTTGACATCAAAAGCCATTTGTGTAAAACTCCACCCAGGGCCAGGACCCCAGACTCTAAATGACAAATGTTGTGGTGGGGAGTCTTACTGAAATGCACCTGTAGGGCTGCAGTAATAGCATTGAATGTGTGACTTGTGACTCCCTACATCTCTTGAGCTGGTTTCTCTTAAGGTTTTGCACAAAATGCAGAAGCCATGCCGCCGTTGTTGCCCATGATTTGCTGCTCATTCACACCAGTTTAAAATATACATATTTTTTACTCTCAGATAGTTCTGTTAAATGTGTCATTTAAAATCAGTTAAAAAACAGATATATAATGTATTCATTTTATACAGAATTGTTTTTGTTACATTTGTGACACATTCAAATTAACAGTTTATATTTGTAAATTGAATATGATTTCCTATCATTGTGAAATACAGAACAAGAATAGTAGAATTCATTAGGTTTTTTATGGTGTAAAATAATGCATTTGAGGTAACAAAAAAAGAAAAAACAATGTGAAACATGTCAGTTAATGCCACCAATTGCTTCACATTGATGTCGTAACATTCATGTTCCTGTATGGGATTCCATGTTGGGGGCCGAATTGCTAAAGTTTTAGGTTAAATTTGTATTTTTTAGGTTTAGTAATGAGCTGGTTGAGTACACCTTTTGCCATTGCAGCTTAATCTCCTAGTAATTCCTGAGTAATTCCTTCCTAGCTTGCTTGCTTTAGGGATTTGGACTAGCAGTTGAACAATGTACTTGGTACAGTACCTGGGAACGCAGGTTTTCAGCTTTTTTCTAAATGTACAGTATCTGCTGAAATGCATGTGTGTTGATCAAAGGGCAGATATGCCAATATTTATGGAAAACTATGTCATGTTGTTGTTTCATGTTTCAAGTAATTTGCAAAGGCTTATTGTTCACTGTCTAAAGTGCAAGGTGCACAGCGTTTCAAACTTAATGTTTGCTGGTTTATAAAGCGATCACTACGCCAAGCGCATGGTCCAAAAAGGGGTGTAGCCTACTTACACTCTTTATTATTCATGTGTGCGCATACATACAATGAACCAATCAGTGTCCTCTTCCATTCTCTTTTACAAGCCAGGCGCCCTTGCACCTTGGTGGACTGCTATCATAACTGGGTTTGCAAAGTTAAGAAATGCTTCTCTGCAAGGGAAGCATGAAAAGTGAAAACGCAGGAGCAGACCATCTATGGCAACTGCAGGATTCTACCAAGATCCCAAAAATATATTGATGAACAATTTTTCATTGTATTAATCCTTTGCATGAGAGTGCGCTTCTGCACTTCCCAATGTGTGTGTGTAACAAGCAGCTACGTGCACACGCTATAGGCTCTACTATCTTGATAATCCACCATTAAAATAACAGTGGAATACCGCACCCTTGACTTTAGACCATGTTTTTCTTGGTCAGTCACTTCCCGCTGCCTCAAGATAACAATTCGCCAGCAATGCGCTAGAGTAGACCGCACCTCATCTTCAGACCAAGAAATTGACAGGTGCTCAAATAGGTGCAAGAGGATTTGCTATCTAAACATCGTGGGCGCCGGATTGGAAAATGACAATTGCGTTGGTCTGAAACTAGCCAAGACACTTGTGTTCCCGCTTTGTGCAGGGTGTAAAATAAGACACAGAATATGTATTATTGCTAATAATGCTAACCATTAACATGTAGGTAAAATGCTTTGGAGCAGAGAATAATGTGGACCCTGTGATGTCTTTAGTTGTGCAGTCCTCAACAGCTCACTGACCCAGAATATGGGGATTCAGTCCATTAGGGAATTCAGATTCCTAAGGGATTTCAAAGCAGTTTGATCAAATTCTCGCTTAACTGTTCTTCACATGGTTCATCTCGTCTCTGTCTCAGCCTCACACTCTATTCTGTTACACGCTTACACCCATTTATGTCGTTTGTGCAGAGTAAAGATCATTTCCTTGGTCAGCGAAATTATCAATTGTCATTGAATTGTATTATTTATTTTATTTTGACTGATTACTTTTTATAATATTATAAAAAACACTGAATCTATACAGTATGATATTATACTGGCAATTATTAAAGAGCAAAATTTGTGTTTTTGATGACGCTACCTTATCTCATGGTGGCATTTACGCAGCAATTATCTAATCTCAAATCTGTTTTCTGATTAGATTATTTATTGATATATTTTTTACTCAATATGCTAAACATTGGATACTAAATTAGCCCTAAACCCTAGGGGTTATGAAAATAATCTGAATCCCACAGATCTAACAATTGATATGAATTGTGGTCAATGTAGGCATCTCCTTCTTGAAGCCAAATGCTGTCCATTCAGCCTGTGTACATCCCAACTAAGCAAGTAACAATTACATAAAATAGCATTCTCAGGAAATTATCAAACCATTGTTCAGACAGATGGTGGGTGTGCCATATTGATTTCTGCAACTATGGTGCTTTTTATGTATCTGAAGTTTGAGGAAATCCTGTGGAGGCTAGGTCCTTAGAGCAGGAACCAGCTATACGGTATACTCTTAGCAAGCAGCGACTTTGTGATCATCATACGTACATTAAAGCACTGACAGAAGTCTACACATCTGATCAGATCACAAGGATTATGTGTAGTCATGCAATTCGGTTTAAGATGAAGAGCGGGTTAAGGTTATTTGTGTACACTTGTCTTCACACATTCTCATCTTGGACAGAAGCGCAAGATTTCCCCATCTTTTTTCTGCTCACAGGCTACCTGTAGTGGACAGATGACTATGTTCTAGCTACAAAGTAGATTATCAAATGCACTTCCACATTAATGAGGGTCATGTTTGACATGAGGAGACATGGTCTGATCACGGCAATACTCACACAGTATTTCATTTAAATATATTTACAAATACTTTCTAAGGGTATGTTGTTTTTTTTTCTGGGTTTATCTGGAATTTGCCCTTTCATAGTAAATTGGATATGAAGCTATATGTTGTGCAAAAGGCAACCTGTACAATGCATATACTGGGCATATAATTTGTGTGTGCATTATTTTACACTTTTCCTTGCATATGCAGGATGATAGACAGGCTGCACAGTCTGCTGCCTAATCTACCAAAAATATATAATGTTTTATACTACAGCATGTTATGTACAATTGCCTACAAACATAACACTGAGCCTTTTTGAAAGCTGTTTTTTTGTACATAGTAATAATACTAATACATGCAATAATTAAAAGAATATTGATTATATGCTTTAAATACACTGTTGTAGGATTGCAGTTCAAACGTCATTACATTTCAGTCAATCATAATCACTTATCAAATGCTACTTTAACCCTGACATATATGTACACTTACGTTATTATTTTAATATCTTAGCCTTTGCATAAATGTTTTCATCTATTTTACATATGTTTGAGTGCTAGTATTCTATGTACTGTAGAGGGAAGTACTGACAATGCATAAACCCAAGCCTGATCCCTAGAGCATTTGCGCATTCATAAAGCTTTTCATAATCCCTGCAGACTAATCAAGATCAAATTATTTCCTTCGGGATACAAAGTCACAAGCTGGAATGCTACTTTTTTTTTTTTTGCAAGCTTTAGCATAAATATGCCTCCATCTATTGGGATAAGGAGATTTGTCCAAACAAAGCCTAAATAACATGTAATAGAAAGTAAGGTCCTTGTGCTGAATAGACTTGGTGTAGCATAAATTAACACGACACATTGAACATGTCAGATGTGTCCTCTGTACAGTATGTAACTGGATGTGTGTGGGCGATATTTTCCTGAGGGAGATTCAGTGTTGTTCAACCATAATACACATTGTGACAGATATCCTTAGTCAACCAACACAGTTGCTGATGGCATTCTGCTGGAAAATGCAGTAAGGAAGCATGTAGGGGAAAGCAACATTTACAAATGCTATAACAGAGCAGTCATTGATTAAACTATGTTGTGGTATATTGTAATATGCTACTATATATTGTAATGCTTACAATATTAGTCTTGTTAATAATATAATTTGCTTCATTTGTGGATTTAAATTTGAGGGGGAAATTTTCTTTGATATGAATCATTTATATTTACTTTTTCCTTTACATCTCTCCTACAGGATGGTTCAAGGCAGCGAAAAGAGAGAAAGAAGACTGTGTCGTTTAGCAGCATGCCCACCGAGAAGAAAATCAGTAGTGCGAGTGATTGCATCAACGCAATGGTGGACGGTTCAGAGCTGAAGAAAGTGCGCTCCAACTCACGTGTTTACCACAGATACTTCCTCCTTGATGCCGATATGCAGTCGCTTCGTTGGGAGCCCTCGAAGAAAGAGTTAGAGAAAGCCAAGATTGATGTCAAATCTATAAAGGAAGTTCGGACAGGGAAAAACACAGACACGTTTAGAACCAATGGAACATATGACCAGATATCTGAGGATTGCGCTTTCTCAGTGATCTATGGAGATAACTATGAGTCCCTGGACCTGGTGGCCAACTCTGCAGATGTGGCTAATATATGGATTACTGGGCTAAGGTATCTGATATCATATGGAAAACACACCTTGAATATGATCGAGAGCAGCCAAAACAACATGCGTTCATCATGGCTAGGAGAACTGTTTGGTGAAACGGATGTTAATAATAGTAAACACACAAGCATATGTACCGCTGTGCAGCTGATAAAAAAACTTAATCCCGGACTTAAAAATGTTAAAATAGAACTCAAGTTCAAGGAGCTTCACAAAGCTAAAAACAAAGTTGGATCATATGTGACAAAGGACGAGTTCATTGAAGTCTTTCATGATCTCTGCACCAGACCAGAAATTTATTTCCTCCTCGTACAGTTTTCCAGCAACAAAGAGTTTTTGGATACTAAGGATTTGATGATATTTTTGGAGGCAGAGCAGGGCATGGCGCAAGTAACTGAAGATACAAGCTTGGAGGTCATTCAGAGTTACGAACCCTCTAAACAGGGCCAGCTCAAGGGCTGGCTTTCACTTGATGGGTTTACCAATTACCTGATGTCGCCGGAGTGCCATATATTTGAACCTGAACAAAAAAATGTATGCCAGGACATGAACCAGCCCTTATCTCACTATTACATAAACTCTTCGCACAACACTTACCTGATTGAGGATCAGTTTAGAGGTCCCTCAGACATAACAGGATATATTCGAGCCCTTAAGATGGGCTGCCGTAGTGTAGAGCTAGATGTGTGGGATGGACCCGACAATGAACCTGTCATTTACACAGGTCACACTATGACCTCGCAGATTGTTTTTCGTAGTGTCATTGACATCATCAACAAGTATGCCTTTGTAGCATCAGAGTTTCCGCTTATACTGTGTTTGGAAAACCACTGTTCATTAAAGCAGCAGAGAGTCATGTTCCAGCACCTGAAAAAGATCCTTGGGGATAAGCTTCATTTAGATTCTCCCAAGCCTGATGATTGCTACCTCCCTTCTCCCTCTGAGCTAAAGGGGAAGATTATGCTAAAGGGGAAGAAACTGAACATTTCCTGCACTGGTTCAGAGGGTGAAGTGACAGATGAAGACGAGGGGGCGGAGATGTCTCAACAGATGAGCATAGAATCAGAAGAAGAGCAGACTGCACCCAAGAAGTTCCAACTGTCTAAGGACCTTTCGGATCTTGTGACTTTGTGCAGGTCAGTGGAGTTCAAAGACTTCCCAACATCCTTTCAGAATCAGAAGCCCTGGGAGCTCTGCTCTTTCAACGAGGTCTTTGCCAGTCGCTGTGCCAGTGACTTTCCAGGGGACTTTGTAAACTACAACAAGAAGTTTTTGGCTCGTGTCTACCCCAGCCCAATGAGGATTGACTCCAGCAACATGAATCCTCAAGATTTTTGGAAGTGTGGGTGCCAAATCGTGGCGATGAACTACCAAACCCCTGGTCTGATGATGGACTTAAACATTGGCTGGTTTCGTCAGAATGGCAACTGTGGCTATGTGTTGCGTCCGGCAATTATGAGGGAGCAGGTGTCTTATTTTAGTGCCAACACCAAAGACTCTGTGCCTGGTGTGTCCCCACAGCTCTTACACATCAAGATCATCAGTGGACAGAACTTTCCCAAACCCAAAGGCTCAGGTTCTAAGGGTGAGGTAGTTGACCCATACGTGTACGTGGAGATCCATGGCATCCCTGCTGACTGTGCTGAACAAAGGACTAAAACTGTCTATCAAAATGGGGACAATCCTCTTTTTGATGAAAGCTTTGAATTTCAGATTAACCTTCCCGAGCTGGCCATGGTGCGCTTCGTCGTACTGGATGATGACTACATTGGGGATGAATTCATCGGCCAGTATACAATTCCATTTGAGTGTCTTCAGCCAGGCTTCCGCCATATACCCCTACAATCTCTGACAGGGGATGTTCTGACACATGCCTGGTTGTTTGTTCATGTGGCTATAACCAATCGAAGAGGTGGTGGCAAACCCCATAAAAGGGGGCTCTCGGTGCGAAAGGGAAAGAAAAGTCGAGAATATGCCACCATGAGAGTGCTGTTGATCAAGGCTATAGACGATGTCTTTAAAACCGCTATGATGCCATTAAGGGAAGCAGCAGACCTCAGAGAAAACATGCAGGTAAAACATTTTATCCACTTCACACATTGTTATATAATAATTTGAATGGACATTTTGAACATGTGTACATGATGTTCATCATCAAATATTCTCAAACATTTAGCCTTTGACTTGTTTTCTATTTATTAGGGGCAGCAGCAAAATGTACCCAAAATCTAGCACATATCCAGATTGAGGTCAAAGACAGAAAAATCCTTTCTAGCAGGAGGAAAAATAAAGCCACAAGGCTTGAATTAATGACATTTGATCTAATCCATATACTGTATTGTGTAACAATAAAATCAGGGTATCACGAGAGGTAATGCCAAGCAGTTGTACAGGTGTAAGTAGCAGGCTATTGGCTTTATGGAAAGTATTTAATAACTTAAGATGGAAAATATAAAGGTGTATGTGTGGTCTTGTAGCTTTAGTCACTCAGGTCCTTTGCTTTCTGAAATTCTAACCACAATTTTATGAAGCTGTGCAGTAGGCTACATAAAGGCTTTGGTTATAGGCATAGCCCTATTTAGAGGCTGATCGGACAAATCATGAACACTGTTTTTAGTTTTGGTTGCATAGTTGCTTAGATTCAAATCTAAGCAACACTCTAAACGGCACTTGTGTTCATTGGCGGTGTTTCATTAAGCATTGTATTGAATCCTTTTGGATTATTTTGGCGGCACATAACAGCCATTGTATGATAACGAGGCACTGGCCTTGAGATGGGAACATATCTCATTATCTCAGGCATTCTGTGACTGTTTGTCCCACCGGTTGTTTATGCAGTGTTTAAATTTGGCTTTTCACAGGAAGGTTAGAAGGTGTGTGTGTGTGTGTGAGAGAGAGAGAGAGAGAGAGAGATTGCACGTCGATATGTTTGTATCTGTGCAAACCACAGGAGACTGTGCTTGAGTGACTGACTTATAAGTGTCATAATGAAAGGTACATCCTTCTAACCATTTCCTCCGATAGGGTGTAACTGTTAAACTACAGTAAAAACAAATTTGCAGTAAATGTTTTCATTAATAAATGTAGGTTAAGACAATTCAAATAGTTTTACATTTAGCAGACACGTTTATCTAAAATGACAAATATTATACAGTACCATTCTTGTATACTAAAACAGCATACCAAGTGATATCAATTTGTTCTCATTAATGGGTTATTAAGCTTCCCTCTACTGCGATGTTGGGGGCTCCGGGGGTTAGCACAATGAGTGTATTTCCTTCCCGCTGTATTTCAAACTGGGCAGTGTGAAATAATATCAAAACGTTATTTATTGTACAAGCATAGCGAGGTGTTGGTGTCATTTGGCTGAGAAATGATTCAGCTGTTTTACACACATATCAGCGCTTGAAATAAGAAGGGAGGCAGACTTTGACTTCCTCCACTCTCTTAGTGGGTACCTCATTTACTTGGTACCTGGTTCTCCCATACGGTATAGTATATGGGGTGTGGCACCATGTCCATGCCCATGTAGTGACAACTTTGTCTCTGTGAGCAGGTGTTGCATGCACGTTCTGTCATTAGGTCACAAGCTCTTCAGATGGTAGTCAACCACACCAATCTTTAACCTATCCTTTACCACAATTACATTTGATTTTATCCTAGCAACCATTCATTGTCAACAGTATCGAGGAAACTACAGTAACCAAAGCAAATAGAGAATTAGGGTGGGACATGCATTATGCTCATGGATACAATATCTACAAAACAAATACCTGCTATTATATTGGGGGGGGGGGAAAGCTTTGATTGCATAAGTACCCCAATGCATGTTAGCAGAAATCTATTTAGAAATTGTATTTGGAATGAGTCAAAGTAGCAAAATCAATGTATTGGTTTAGGCCTAAACATTAAGACCTCACTCAGATTCACTTTTAACATAATTAAGAAGTTGAAGGAATGGCTATTACTTTTAAACCCTGTTCAAAGGTACTACGTTTGTCTAACAATAATATACTGAACAAAAATATAAATGCAACAAACTGTTTTTGATCCCATTGTTCATGAGTTTAAGTAAAATTACCTTTTTCTAAAGACTAAAATAAAGACCTAAGTGATATGTTTATTTTTTCTCTCTAAAATATTAACAAATGTTGTATATAATCTCTGTTACCAGCACTTTGCCAAATTAATCCATCCAATTGACAGGTTTGGCATATATTTGGCAACAGCATGAATATTACACAGGTGTGCCTTTTGGCCTGGTCACAATAAAAGGTCATTGTAAAATGTGCAGTTTTATCTTGTAAAATTACATTCTGGTGGACATTCCTGCAGTCAGCATACAGTACCATGAAAACCTGTGGCATTGCGTTGTGATAAAACTGCACATTTTAGAGTGGCTTTTTATTGTGACCAGTCTAAGGCACTGGTCACAAACCTGTCAAATTAATATATCATATAATTATGCTTCCATGCTGTGCGCCATGCATCTTATTAGATGTAAATAGTTATTTAAAAATGTGGTGTGTGTATTACCAGCATACCAATGATCTGCCAAGTCCGACGAAGTTTAAAATGGGAAGGGGGGGGAGCCTCAAGAAATATGTAGCAAATGTGATAGGATGTGCAGATTCTCTAGATAGGATTGTCCAACCAACCCATCTTTGTCCTCTATTTCCTTCCATTGCAGAATGCCATAGTGCCCTTCAAAGAGCTGTGCGGCCTCTCTGCTGTAGCGAACCTGAAGCAGTGCATTCTGGCCCTGTCTGCTCGACTGACAGGAGCAGACGGCATCCCTCTCCTGATGTTTAACCTTAAAGAGCAGTACCCTGCCCTGGAACACCAGGGTCTCCTACCAGAGGTCCTGAAGAAGGTGGTCACCACCTATGACATGGTGAGCTGGGGCTGGTGGATTTCTGTGGTCTCCTGGCCTGTCTTTTATACTTTATTATTGAATTCATACAAATATTTTCATTAACTTCCTATAAACATAAATGTTTTTGTAATTATTTAAGCATGTCCTAGTTCCGTTCTTGACATTCCAGCAGAATATATTATAATAATTTCCCCTTTCTCCAAACCTTGGGCTCAGATAAAGTTGAACTAGGTCTCTTCTCTTCTAGTTGAATTTGACCAGTTTGCATTTTTAAGGGTTCACATGCATTGCAGTACTTATGTAAAGTTTATTTACATAGCCTTAACCACATTAGTCTAAAAAGGGCCTAATATTTTTTTATTATTAGTATTTCTGCAATGAAGGCATAGCTATTAGACTGCTGTATAAGGACAGTAAGTGATTTAGCTATGGAATTGTAGGCTGTTGAAGGACAGTCAATTTAGTAGGCTAATAACTTGCATTGGAGCAGGATAAATACTGAGCTGATTCGAACGCACTCTACACTTTTATATACTCGTGGTGTTATGGGGAGGGGTATGCAAATCTGGGGACCAACTACGTATTTTGTCCCCCACTTCTGGCCCAAAGAAATTATGAAATACAGTTTAACGGTCTAACTCTACAATAAAATACTACATAGTTAACAGTATTCTCACATGTTTAAAGGAATGGATTTCTAACATATATAAAGTATTTCCAAGTAAATCTCTGTATTTGCTTTACACGATCTTTAAGCTACAATTGAGTGTAGGCCTACTCACTCCTATCAGCCTGTTAGCCTACATCATAATCAAACGTCGACGTTTAAAATGTCTGCATAGGGATTTACCCAGAGGATCTTGATAAGGCACGCACATGCTGTTTAAAAGTTATGCGTCAGTGTGACAACACAGTTTAAGCTATTAGACAAACTTCTATCTCAGCTCTAAATACACAAGGCAGCAGGGAATGTTTGAGTGCCAAAAGTCATGGAATAAAACAAACGTCCTCAACTTAAATTTCCAAGATATTTATCTTTAATCTGCTGTATATTTTGGCTTAGCCAGGAGTGTTTATTACTTGAAAACAGTTTGTATCACATAATGACATAGAATGCATGATGTCAGTGCTACCATTGATTATGTTAAGATAATAAATTATCCTGCAAAAGTACCGCTTAGTAGGCTATTTATGTGTTTCTGTGTAAATGGCGTTTGGAGTTGGACGTAAAAAGACAGCAAAAAAAATACCTTGCATCCTCTATTCTCTTGCCTGATTAGAGGACAAGGTCTATCCGTTTTTGTTGCCATTTGAAATTCAGCTGTTTGAGACTGTAATATGATAACGGACTACATAAATAAACTTGACTCATGTTAAACCTTAAGATTACTACTGTATGGCTGACATTAACACATTCATTCTGTGCATTGTTGAGCTCAGAAAAGCCATTCGAGCCAAGCCCTTATTATTATTCTATCAATCGCCGGGCTTTGTGTGGACTTAATGCAGGCATACTGTATAGAGCAGCTTAGATAATGAGGCCAACACTGTTCGGTAACAAAATCAATGTTTACAATGGACTGATGTTATGCAACGCGGCACCAGGGATATTCACAAAGCCATTATCCTTTACGCTTCCTGTTGTTATATTGTAATGTCACCATTCTCTCTTATCCATTGACACAGTGTTCAAAAAGCTCACAGAAACGCCTAAATTCCAACGAAAATATTGGTAATGAATGTATCCTTTTGGCTGCAGCATATGGCTACTAAATATTCATAAGATATCAAATTAATTTAACATGGTCACTATTTGACATTTGTATGGCAACCCAGCTGTACACATTTGCAGTATGCACAGAGCCTGGCAAAGGCTAAACAGATTTGGAGAGGCTGTCATTTGTGTCAGTTAGAGATCAAAGGTCACAGACACCATGGCTAGTTTATTAGCATCCCATCTAAAGCAATGTGCTTAATGCATTTATAATGCCTGTTTTCTCATTTGATGAAATTCAAACCAGACTTTTCAATTGCACGTGAAGGCTCAGCTCGGCACGGCACGACTCTGCACAGTCAGCCCAGCGCGATTGAACATTGCAGTTCCATTTCAAATGGGCTTCCCGCTTAAAAATGTGTCTTTAACTTATGACACACTTATCTTGAGTCAATCATATTTGAAATTAGTACCCTCTTTAGGCTACTTTAGTATTGCACTGTCCAACAGTGGCAGCGATTTGTCAACATAGATTTTCAGGCTATATTTCACAATATTATATTACACATCGGCGGACAACTGGCGACCATGCCCGACTACACATTAGTAGGCATATACGCAGCAAACACTGCCTATTTATCAGACATTAATTATTAAATGAGTAATTTCATGCTCCTTTTCACTTGTTGACACAGTTCCTTGACTTCTCAATGCAATGTAGTTGACAATCTTAGGTGAAAATACCACATAAATGATGTGGAATAGCACGATCACAATCATGACTCTCAGCAAACTTTCTGTTTTGTGACTGTTGCTTTAAATTTAACAAGCCACTGCCCACCCCGCCCTGACTTCCACGTATCTGTGTTGACGTGAGGCTACAACTGCTTTACTGCTAGTACTTAAACGCGTTTTGCACATAGTTTTATGGGTTTTGAACCACACATGCTTTATTTTCAAGGTGTTAATATTGCGCATAAATTCTGCCTCGCCATCCTGACTACAGTAAAGGATACGGGAGGCAGAATGTAGTTTGTTGTTGTTCGTGTCAACCACATAAACACAGCAGCAGCTAGTCACAGCCCTGTGAAGGAACAGGGTTGGTACCAGTATCTACTATAAGCACATTATTTCATAAATGGTTAAATTATACCCTAGCACAACATCACAGCCATACTTGCCCAAAGATACGAGAGTGCAGAAATTAGCGACCATTAGCCTATAATATTGTCCATTACACAAACAAACAGTTTCATACGCATAACGTGAAGGCCTATAGATTTGCGTAGGCTAAAATAGCATAGGCTACATGTTTTACTATGTCTTGAACTAAGATCATCTTCACATCAGTAAGTTCCTGGTTGGTCTCATTACACACCATTCATTGCGAGTAGGCTACCTGTTCGATCTTCAGAAAAACAGAACAAACGGTAGCCTGATTAAGAGAAACGCTGAGAATGGCTTCAACATTATTGTATCTTATTTTGGTTGGTGTGTTCATTCATTTGATTCTCGGCACTGCCTGAATGAAATGATGACGAAGCCCATAACGTCCCATCGGCTCACTTTGGCCCCACACCAGAGCAGGCCCATCTCAGGTGCGGCTCGGCACGACTTGGCGCAGCCAAATGTGCCAGTGGAAAAGCGCCTTTGGAGTCATACTAATTTCATGTGAATGGTACCTAGCTTTATAAGACGATCCTTTTTATACAATTACCGTATGGTACACACTCTGTAAGGTATGTTGGTAACTGAAGTCGGGGTGCTGGTGAAAGGGCTCAGCTGCAGAGAGATTAAAGTGACCCCATTGTTCCTTTCAGGCTCAAACTGGAGGGTTAGGTAATTGGCCATAATGGAAAGAGTGCCAGGGACATTGAGTTGGAGTGAAGAAAGGGGAGAAATGATAGGTGTTTGGGGAACGAAATTGAATGAATTAAGAGCCAGTATATAAGTGGTTTGGAGCTACAGTCCTTGATCATCAACAAAGCAGCAGGAGAGCCAGGGAGTCACAAGAAATCTATCTCGACAAGCTTTTACAAGAGTTGAATGCATAAAAACATCAGTCACTTGCCTAATCTAAGTTTGCATTGTACTGTATCTGGAGTAACCAGGGCTTGTCATAGTAATTGGCAAGGGTGGAAGCTGGGTCTCAATCACATCTCTTTTATGTAGAGCAAAAAATACAAAGTAAAAAGCCAACACAATGCCTTTCTTACATAAGTGGGTCCAACTGCTGAATAATGCAACAATAGATGAACGGAACAAGTCAATAGCAAACTCTGAATCGACCAACTGAAAGTCATATAGACAAAAATCAATTTGGATTTATTTGTTGGTCAGTATGTTGGTAGTAATGCCATATTGGTCTTCAGTTGTCTGTGACTTTAATTCAGTATTTTATCTCAGAATTGTGACAGTCTATACTGTATACATGTTTTTGTACTTATGTTGTTACTTTTTAAATGAGCCATTACATGCTCCATACCTAAACAGTAGCTGTATTTAGTGTGCAAAGGCTGTACCATGTCCACCCGCTTACCTCAGTGTGTGCCTTTTAAATACATGAAATGCTAGGTCTGCCAGCAAGACAGTAATTTCTCCCCCATTACAGATGTAATGACAGTGTACACGACAGCCATGGGCCCTTCCACTGCAGCTGTGACTTGGCACAAATAACCCCACACAGAGCATTTACGTTGCATATTGTTACTGTATGTAGGCACAGTACTGTACATTCTAGTCTTGTGAGACAGACAGCCTTCGATTCAAAAAAAGGTAAAGTACTGTATGTTGTGTATTCTGTTCATATGTTAATATCTGGATCTGTTATGCTTGAATAAAAGCGCCTTCTAACTCCCCCCACGTCGTCTTCTCTCTCTCTCCGTTAAATCTTGACTGATATCGGTGCAGCCTGTCTTTATATGATTTAATATATGAACTTAGATCTCTTAAAGGGAATGCAAAAGGTGATTACCATGGCGGTGCCTACATTCCAATCGACCACTAATTGAAACGGATGGCCTAGCCACCGAGTGTGTTTGTGGAGTAAACAAATTAATTACTAATGCTAATGTAACGGTGGCCAGCAGGTAGCTGTGCAGTGAAGTTAATCCTCACTCTCCGACACCACACAGACTATCTCCGTCACACTGAGACAACAGTGGCAAGGGGTCCAGATGGTCTTTCAGCATTGTCCGGCACCTGGGCAGTGTGCAGCAGTCTGTGTCAGCCAACATGCGCTTGATTAACTTCGTTGCTAAAGAAACACCACAGCCTGTTAGGAAATTGGGGAATGGATTTCCTTCTGTACAAACACCGCCGCCATACTTCCTATGATGACGCTCTGGGCTGCATTCAATTAAGACTGAACGCCATAGGATTTCTCAGCTTGGTCCACAGCTACAGTCACACAGACAATGTGCAGTTTACGGTACTTCAAAACAAGACCTGATTTGGGTTCCTCAGCATAAACGACCCCCACACCCCAAGTTACTTTTAACAGCCTGTGGTTTGATGCATGTACACTGTAGTCTATGAACATCCCTCTTCCCTTCTATTTTGGCCCTCATTTCAGCGGCCTCGCCCAACACTGGCTGTAGTAACAGATGTCCAGTCCCAGGGTTCCCACGCGTCATTTCTAGAATATCATGGCAAAAGTCTGTTGCAGACATGGAAAGTCAGGGAATTATAATTGAAATCTTGAGTTGAGTAATGTTATTACTCAACAATGTATACATGTTGGCAATAACATTACAATGTATACATGTTGGCAACATGTATCGTTGCTATGCTGACTGTCCGTTTTAGAAAGGCTGCTTTTCTGTTCCTTATACAAATGGAAATTCAAATTTTTTGTCAGCGAAAGTCAGGGCATTTGACTTAAAGTGGGAACCCTGGAGTCCAGTTTTCCAGTAGAATCAGTACAGTAGGACCGTTTTGCTCCTTCATCAAATGTAAGCAGAATGTGTGTGTTTCTGTCCAGGTGATCCAGACCAGCAAGACTCTGTTAGAGAACTCTGATGGAGTCTACGAGAGGATTCTGCAAACCCAGAAAGCAGGTGAGATCAAAACGGGCACGAAAGCCATAACAGGCAGTGTTTCTCAGCAGCCAGGTGTCCTTTGAAACTAAATCATATTCCACACGGCCTCTCTGAACCCAGACATGACTTTGTATTAAAACCAAAGCATTGTGCTTTTCTTCCTCTACACAAATGGTATTACCATCTGATTCATGCGTAAACATGCGTGACCGACGCGCAGCCCCTCTTTGATAAGCTCCAGTTCAGACAGGGGTGTTTGATTTCAGTGCAGCCCCTGCGCCCAGGGTTCTAATTAAAAGGCTTGCACTGCGGTCGAATGAGGATGGTGGGTGGAGTAAACATTTGGGCCGGAGTGAGACGGCATCAAAGCTAACAGCAAATGTGCACCACAACACGCCACACACAAAAATACATCAACCCTCTCATATAACAAATCAAAGGGAATAATAAGAAAGCTTCTGTTTGAGTTGCTCACTTCAAAAACGTTCAGGTCGTCACAGCTCATTATTTTTGCTTTCAAATTGTGCAGTGTTTTACGTTTTGGCTATAGGTTTCATAACTGCTGTGTAGTGAGATGTACAGCGTCAATGTCTCTGCTCAGGGAAGCTCTGCTTATGTGCTTGCAAGATGTGAATTTAGTGAATTTTTTTCTGGTCTGCGACTTTTTCCCTTTGCGCTCTCATAATAGGCTGACTTAACATGGTTTGCGTTAACGCTAATCCAACCCAGTGTCCACTAGAGATGTTTCACTGGAACCCAGTGCTGGCAGAGCCTGACTGGAAGCTTGTCAATGCAGTACTTTTCAGACCTTCCAAATATGCTTTAGAATTGTACCTCTGCTATTTCCTTAAAGCAGTTTTTCAACATCTGTTGGGTGCAAAGACGCATCATGTAATGAGACGAAATAAAATGTTAAAAAACCTAGTTTTTATACTGTACATGGCTATGGCATGGAAGTAGCAAGAATCAGAAGAAAGGGGCCATCGTTACGGCTGCTCGGCTATTAAGGTTTCCAGATGATAAAATATTCATTGCCTATTTTCTTGACACATCAGAGCAGTGGAGGTGTGTCTTTTATAACCTTAGTACGCAATACAAATCAAAGCCTTTGCACTGTTGTTTCCTTTCATTATTCAGTTAACACACAAAGACATTAGCCACCAGTGGCTTTGCATTATGTCATAGCAGACATCGGTGTGTGGGTGTCGGTGTGTTGCTGATGCTCCCGCGTGTGTGTGCGCGTGTGTGTGTGTGTGCGTGCGTGTGTGTGTGTGCCTGTGCTTGGAAGAACCTGGGTCAATACAAACTCTATTTCCCTTTTACGGCCAGCAGGATGTTCCAGAATGAGCAGCCACCCAAGTTGCGATTAATCCATCAAATAAGCTTGGACACGGGCCTGGAAAATCAGGTTATCAATAAATACATGCCAGGGGTCAAGGGTCGCCTCTGAAACATTGATTTCCTAGCCTGTCACATACAGGTTCCAATTAGCATTCAACTCTGTTGAGTGCCAGCACTCAACAGAGCCTGGTAACCATAACTGGTAACTGGTAAGCCTGGTAACCATAACTACATGTACTGTAGATGTTGACAAATGCTTATGATTATACATTGTTGCTCTGTGGGGAGGATACGTAATGGGACATGTAAACACATTGTCTGCTGAGCTGTTTGCTAAACCCTCTCTATGGCTATCTTTCATTTTTTGGATTGGAACCAGATCAGCAGATTCATCCAATATTGATATCCATAGTTTCTCAAAACAAAATTCTGTGTCTGCATAATCTGCAATACGAATCACAGTTTACCAGTTTTCTCATAGCATACGCACAGTATATCTCATGAGATATTTTCAAAGGAATTAAATGTCACCTGAAATGTACCTAAATTAAACCGTAACCATTACACACACGCACACACATACACATCATTAGAAGCAGGAATTGAATGGAAGATTAATGCAAGCTGTGTATGGTGCTAGTACCATGGGAAGGAGGGGGGGTATTCATGGTGAATATTTGAAAGACTTAACTTGAGGTAGGGAAGCTGCAGACTCAACAACCTCTAAAATGTTTTTCAGTCTACTTCGAAACCATGAACTACTACAACCCACTTGCATTCTGTACCCCCTTTCATATATTGTCCATGTACAAGTACCCTTTTACTGGACAATACAGACCATACATATACTATTCTATGATAGCAAGGAGTATTACATTGATTATTTAATTTGCTTTACTTTTTGAGTTCTTCTGGAGTATACATATTTGAGTAGAAGGTATAGGTTTATAAAATAGTTCTGTTATTACTAATATTGTTTAAAAAATGGCTCATGTACCCCCTAGTTATTCAAAGTAGCCCTGAAGGTAGTTGCACCCCCATTTGCAAACCACTCAGTTATGGTGCTGGGTTTCTGCCACGAGTGTATTTGTATCATGCTGACGTGCTGTGGCGGTGCCACCTTACCTATTAGTTTGAATAAGTGTCATTGACATGACGCCTCTGGTACCATCCAATATGTCAAAGGCCGTCGTGGGCTTGCTTACTCCTGAGAGTCGACTAAACGCAAAGGGCAGACTAGGATGCTTTACAGTACAGTGCTGTGTCTGGCAGCAGCGACTGTAGAATATTGAGACTAAAATGCTTCACCCAGAATGAGGTTTTCCTTCACCCTCCCGACTCTTATCACATGTTGCTAGGCAACCGCTGCTGAGAGTTGACTTTGTGTATGTGCGTGCATGTGCTTGTGTGTGTGTGTGTGTGTGGAGGGGAAGCTTGCACCCTTGCCAGAATGTTCACGCTTCACGGGGACAGCAGTGGTTACAGAATATCCCCCATGAGTGTGAGAAGGGAAGGGAAAGCCCTTCAGATGTGGAACGCTGCCATTAGCTTATAAATGTCTCTCTGCGTCAGGCTAAACAGCGCAGTAAGCAGGAGTGTGTATGACCTAGTGCTGTCGAAGGGCGGGTAGGGGTCCCCGGGGTGTCACAAGATGAAGATTATTTCAAATAATCCTTTTAAAGGAACTAGGAAGGCTTTCCCCACTATTTTCCAATCAGCGTTTTGTGATGCATCTATACAGTATGCCTTGTACCACACATGAGACCATATGCGATAAAGTGGGACATTTTATTTTGAGTCCAAAGGCTCCCCAAATGCTAACAAGTTACTGTGGCCTTTAATCATCGACACGGCACACTACACTCTACAGAGATAAGAGGTAGCTCTTTGCGATGGGGCTAAAGGACATGGGAAATGTAGTGTTAATTATCTAGGAAATGCCATTGCTTCATCAGAACTCGTAGCTGCTATAATAACAGTATTAGTTATTTAGCAATTCTACTAAAACACATGCACATATTTTCCATTGTGGTTTATATTAATGCTGAATATTTTTATGGTGTGGCTTTTGCGGTTTATAGAAGAGCTTCTAGCGCACAGCGGAGACTGAGACCCTTGTCTGCCCCCACTCAAACTGCTGGTTCACACCCTGTCAACCATCCAAGGTCACATGGATGTGTGTGTGTGTGTGTGTGTGTGTGTGTGTGTGTGTGTGTGTGCATATGTGTGTGTACACGCGTACATGCACACGCGCCTGTGCACGCTGAAGGGCCCGTGTTGAGACCTCTGTGTTCAGCAGGGGAGCAGGCCAAACAAAAACACCCAGCCATCGCGTTGCTTTTCTGTGTCCTTCCGCCTGCGTTGCCATGCCGACCAGTGGCCGGTAATGACCCCGGCTGAGGCCGTCGTACTTTGAGCGCAACACGCGCTGTGGTCTGTGTTGCAAGCACGTGCGTAGCAAAACAAACCAGCAACAAAGAAAAACCACATGTCGACACAGCAGACTAATAGGGCTGCCTGTTGCTGTGGCGCCCAAACATGTCCTAAGGTTGACTTGTTCACATAGTGACAAATGAGCAGAGAGAGGTGGAGGAGATGGGGGGGCAGGAGAAACCTTCCTCTGTTGGGTACAGTAGCGCGATGCTAATCCACAGTGAAGGAACATCATGTCGGCTCCCTGCCTCTCTAGTGCTGCCTCTAGAGGCTCCTTCGCCGCCTCTGCAGACAATTGCCCACGTCTTGTCCCACTTACTTCCTTCCCATCCAAGTCCCCCCCCCACCCCACCCCACCTTTTCTTACAAAGAAAAACATCCAAGCCCGGCTGAAGTTCGCAAAAACAAAGTTCCAAAAAGCACGTGGGAAAATGTGTTTGATTAATGAAAACATTCTTGGCAAATGCTTTCGATTTCGCCCGTTTTACACCGGTCCAAGAATTTCTGATGAAACCAAGGTTGAACTTTTTGGCCATAATTCTTAAAGGTATGTTTGGTGCAAAAACAACACTGCACATCACCCAAAAGACCACCATACCACAGTGGAGCATGGTGGTGGCAGCATCATGCTTTTAGGGCTGTTTTTCTTCAGCTGGGAATTATGAACAGTTCCAAATACCAGACAATTGTGGCACAAAACCTTCAGGCGTCCGTTAGAAAGCTGAAGATGAAGAGGAAGTTCACCTTTCAGCATGACAACGACCCAAAGCACACATCCAAATCCACAAAAGCATGGCTTCACCAGAAGAAGACATTTTGGAATGGCCCAGCCAGAGAACAGATCTGAATCCAATTGAACATCTGTGGGGTGATCTGAAGAGGGCTGTGAACAGTCGATGTCCTCGCACTCTGACAGATTTGGAGTGGGCAAATAATGTAATAAAATCAAAAGGTCCTTCACCAAAGTACTAGTTTAAGGGTGTGCACACTTATGCAACCAGGTTATTGTAAGGTTTTATTTTACATTTTCCCCCCTCGAAGATCTGTTTTTCAATTGAATTGTTCACATTAAAAGGTGGAAAAAGTGCTGACATGATTTATCTCTTTCTTTTACATCACAAAAACCTGGCATTTTAACAGGGGTGTGTAGACTTTTTATATCCACTGTATATACCTCTTTAACCATAGTGGGATCAGATTGAAGGAGAGGAAGCAGTCAAGCTCTCCTCTGCTGCTGTACAATCTCCCACAAAAGTGTGACTTCGGCAAAAGCCATCTTTGTACTTTGGACGAACACTGTGAAATGTTGCTAGCACATGTCAAGCCCTGGGCTCTACAGGGCCGTCTAAGAAGCAGCGGGGGCTTGGCGAGCATTCACAATAGCGCTTTGCTTTCACACATCACCGTGAGAACACGCGGCAAAACGCCTGCCTTGACCTCTGCTGCTGTCTCTGTCTCCCATAGCGATGGAGTTCCACGAGAACCTCCACAACCTGGCTGTGAAGGAGGGCCTGAAGGGTCGCAAGCTACAGAAGGCTGTGGAGAGCTTCACCTGGAACATCACCATCCTGAAGGTGAGCAGGAGCAGGCCTGACTTCATACACCAACACACACACACAACCTGGACAAGACATTCAACTTGGTAGTAAGTAGAGTTGAGTAGTTATTTAAACAACCCCAGTAGACAGACTAACTACCCCCCCCCCCACACACACACACACACACACACATTATTCCAGTCAGTAGTGATAGGGGACTCTAGCCTCTTCCTTTAAGTAGTAGTTGCGTACTGACCTCTATTGCCAACCCAAAAGGTAACCAAAGGGTAAATAGCCTTCTGCATAATTATGTACAGTATTTACACGTGTTAATTAGGATTACCTCTGAAGTTGCGCAGCTTTAATTTCCCAAGGTAATTGAGTTGTCCGTGGTGGTGAGTGTGTGACTACTGCATAATTCATGGTGGATGGTTTTCCACTCTAAGGAGCTGTCCAAGGGTACAGTTCTGCATCCTTTTAATTGTTAGAGGGCGTATTCATTCAAATGAACGGCAATTCTTGGTGTTTTAAGTAAATGTATCGTATCTTTGACTAGGAAGACAAGTGCTGCTATAGGTTTATAATTAATGCTGGCAGGACTATCAGCCAGCTTTTCCTATTGATCATGCTCAGGCAAGGATCAGGAGCTCATGGTGATGTTTCCTCTCCGCACAGGGCCAAGCCGACCTGTTGAAAAGCGCCAGGGCCGAAGTGCAGGAGAACCTCAAGCAGATCCACTATGCTGCGCTCACCTGTAATCTGTGCAAAGGTGGTCGAGAGGGGAGCTCCACGGGGTCTTATGAGTCCAGAAGCCGCCGCAGCCTGGAGGTCATCCCTGAGAAGGCTGCGTGCGAGGAGGAGCTCACGGACGAGGACAACTGAATACCCCAAAGCCCCCCCCCCTTCCCCAAAGCATTCTAGCTTTGCACAAACCAGTGTCCTTGTACATTCCATGTACAGCATTCTTATATCTCAAGCACAATCACAATTATGTACAAGAATCCTGCCTCGCCGATGCAAAGGCAACAACCTCCCCGATCTCTGTTCCTAGTCCCACACAAGGATGTTTCACTTATTAAATATTACAGGACGAGGCACATAATGTTGCATCTGTAAAGAATGAGTGTGAAGAATTGGGCGAGGAGGGGTTAATTGCCAAGTTCTATGTAGCTGTAACACCACTGTTGAAAGGCCTCATAATCTTTAGGTCTAAACAGCCACGAAATGTGTATTTGGGGAAAACATGGATTCCAACATGTGGAGGAACATTTAAGCATGCAAATCCTACATGAGCAGCTTCCATAGGCATATTTGTCACTATGCCGTCCCCTGTAACAGTAGCTTTGACAGTAAACTATTGTCTAAGCTACAGTCCCAGTTGAAATACTGTAGCCATTTATTAATTCCTTTGCCTCTCCTTCAAAAGCTCTGGGTGAGGTAGGGGAGCTCAGTGAATAACCTAGCCATGAGATTATCTACTTGCAGAGCTGCTGTTGAGAGCGTTCTTCTCAGTGGATCAGGACCAGTGCACTCTCGTAGACCAAAAGACGGGGCATACAGATTGGTCGAAGGATTTCTCCAAGCACAATTTTCAGTAACGGGGGCTGTGAATGTAACATGATATTGAGAGTGAGTGAGAGAGAGAGAGAAAGTCAAGACAAAAGGAAATTAATATGAATGAGAAGTTTACTGTACAATGCTGAATTTGTTTATGTCTTTGTCTGCTAAAGTACTTTGTGTGTGTGTGTGTATATATATATATATATATATGGAGTTTGTTACTTTTTCTGCAATGTTAATTTTCTTATTGTATACAGTACTTGGAAATAATGATTTATTTTGTAAAGGATATATGGTTTGTCCAGGAGAGAATTTTTTTTTATTTTGTTCATCTGTACAGTTCTGATATGGGGGGTGGGGGCGCTGTCACTAAAAGCGACCTTTGAACTTTGCAAATGGAGCTTTCCTTTGCCGCCAGAGAGACTATTGAATGAGAATGTACACCTCAGCACGTGTGTGGTTGGAGCATTGGTCCAAGTGTATTACAACCACAACCAGCAACTGCTCCAGAAGGACCCACATCTGTAGACAGATGGCATGCACACTGAGCTCTAAAACTGTTTGGACACTTCCATTGAACATTTCCATGACATGTTTACTCTGTTCTTGTCACTTCCAGTGACTTAGTGTTAAGTGTCACAATGTTTTAAGTGTTTTCATCTTGTGAGTTTAAAGGTACATTCCTCAATTTGTCTGTCATTGCTCTGTATCCTGAAAACAAATGTACCACAAACATAAACCATGGGCTGGCGATGACATTTTGGGTTCTGAGGGTGCTATAAGACAATCAAGGAATGTACCTTTGAAGATTAAAGTTAATGCTTTTTCTTTTTTGGACCCTGTGATTCTGTTTTGTTGTGCCTAAAGAGTATAACACGATGTTGACCTAGTCAGTGTTTTGAGCTTATATCCCATAGAACTGAAGGACAGAATACGTGAATATGCTCCTTATTCTGATGCAGGAGGGGTATACTTGCTGGTTAAACTGCTTAATGTTTTCTGTCAATTTGTTCCCAAATCTTTATTCTGCTAACTATTTTTCTAGTACAATTCAGGAGAAAGTAATTGTGCCCATTGTTAGTCTGCAGTTGTAGGCTGGTTTATTTATGTTTTCACACAGCAATTCAGTTATGACGTAGGGTATTGTAATTAGCCTTTGCAGAAGTACCAGGCAGTAACATGCTTTCAGCTTGAACGGTTCAGTCTAATTGAATTAGTAATTAATTTAAATATTTCGATCCGAACTGTGATGTCTTGCAATTTGTCTCTGTTCATGTTTCACTTGAAATACATTCAGAACAGTATGTTGATAATGTGTTAGGGTTTGAGCATCCAAGTACTGGGATTGATCTCAAAATGGATTTATTTAAGTCCGTCACAAACTGCAGACTTTGAAAGAATTTCAACGAACACTAATGAGACAGCTGAGAATGATGATAACTAGAGAATAATTACAGATTCTCAACCAACCCTGCTGATAAACAAGCGGCCTAGCCACTCATTATCCTGTGATATAGGCTACTGCAGGTGTTTCTCAATCTTTTCTTTAAACGGAACACCAGAAATGGAGAAAGTGGGACAAAAGCTCTTGGTTTGCTTGCCTTTCGCGGCATGTTGTTTCAATAGTCCTTATACTTGCTCTTCTTTCCTTAGTCCTGTGTGTGCAGTATATGAATATATATAATTTCTAAATTCAATGTAGGTTTTTAACTGGTTTTAAGAATTTAAATTCAGGTTCTGGCCTTGAAAAGGCAAAACAAATGTCTAAACATAAAAGGGTATGTTTAAAGGCCTCGATTCAATCTTCGTGTCAAATGATATTCAGCCAGCCTTTCCACTTTTGATACAAACCAGCCCTCTCGTGGAAGCAGACTGTAAAATGAAGGACAAACGATGTTTGTATTAGTGGCCGTCTGCTGCTAATTTTCTCCTCAATGCTGAAGTACCATAGTGTTGTGCCCTTCATCTTGAATACCTCCTGCACAACTCAACCCACTGCCAGTGTTTTAGCTGGACGAACATGCCCCAGAACAAAATAGCCCCCGCATATCATTGCTGTGACGGTCATCGTATTTCTAACTGTTTAAAATTTTTACTGAGGGGAACATTTTGAAGATATAGTTTTCAAACTGTACACCAGTTTTGTCTTGTCAGTACCTTAACCTTCGGAATAAACTTCATTGGATAGTTTAGACTGTTGTGCTCATTTTTATTTTGACAGATTCTTAGAGTAAAAAATGATGTCATGTTGCACTGATCTATTGGGCTATTGGATTAAATAATTAACATCCTCTAAGTAGTATCTGAGGTCTACTTCACTACTGATCTCCACTCCAGGGCAACAGATTTTCTATTGTTCCGGAGGATTCCAGGATTACCAGTGTAATCTCAAATTTTATCACTAGGAATCTCCCACGTCTACCGCCTTTATTACACTCCAGGATTAAATGTTCCAACCTTGTCCCTAGCCTTTACAAGATTATTTTACATTTAAATGTCTATATGTTAATGTCAACGTTTTTATATACTGTTGTCAATTTAGGACATTACAATGTACCACAAGTCTCTCAGTGTGTAGTGTGTGCGTGTGTGTGTGTAAAGTGGTTTTAGCTCACTTCAGATTATTATCTTGCAATCTGTGTGCATGTGTTTACACCAAGACACAGGTGTTGTCATTACCCCTAAACAGCCATATTCGTGGAAGCAGGTTCATATAACTGATAAGCAATGTTTTACACACATTGTGCGCTGCACTGCACTTACCAAAAATATTTAGAATATGCCAGCCGCGTAGCCACGGGTGGGCGGGGGTGGTCGACTGCCACCTAATTAGAACCTACGCCCACCCAACCAGTTTTATATTTGATTTTTTGATTTTATGATAAACCCTTAACACTTGTTTGTATTAGTAATCAGTCGCCAAATATTTATTTTATAAATATCAATAGTTATTTAATAGGTAAATGATGAATGTATGCCCCACCCAACTAGCCAAACTATTCGAGCTGGCTGGCGTTAACAGGCGACAGGTGTCGTGCCCAAAAGGGATTGTCCTATAAAAAGTGAATGCCGTCCGTTTGCGGCTTTATCTGGATACATTATTGGTTATAATTTCCGATGTGTACGATTATTTATTTTTGGAAACTAGACTCTAGTAATTAACATGACGGTTTATATAGGACTAGATAAAAAATATGAATTAGTTTATAGTATTTCACCTACTCTGTGAACTAGTTTACAATTAATTTCTACAAGTTAAAATGTGGGAATATAATCATGAATGCACTTTTTCATATGGTGATCACTTTTATCGGACAGTCACTTTTGGGCACAACACCTGTAGTCGGCAAGATAAAAAAGAGGGACGTTTTTTTTCCTTTCATTTTCAAGACAGTCCACATCAAGACATTGATATAAAAGGCCTACAAACGAAGTGGATTAAATGTCCGTACGCTACTCATTCAAGTAGATGCCAGTTTGAAACAACCAATTTTGCCCACCTAGCCCACCGACACGCACATTTCTGGCTATGCTACTAGAACATCCACTTTAATCGTAATGGAATAGTCCTCTTTGCTGCTTGATAAGTAATAAGTGCAGTCAGCGAATGTCACTTAAAGCCATATCAATCAATTCAGATGCTTACGAGATTTAAGAATCACAATTTTGGCTTGGTTTGGTTGACTTGTTTTAAGTTACCTGTTACGGTATATTGTTTGTTTCCAAAACGGTTACATTTGTGCAGTGACAGCAGTACAAAATCAGACATTGTATTCCTCTACAACAGAAAAGACATTGTCTACCATGTTTCCAATGTATTGTATTTATTTAATTTAAAAAAGCCTTCAGTTATACAAGTCATCTGGGTTCGTCTGTCTGAGTACCATTGTCGGCACTGTCTGGAAGGCATCAGTCGCACAAGAGAAGGCAGACTTTTCACACTTTACAATAGTGCAACATGTCTAATGTAATATTTATAATATGTCAACATCCAAATCCTGAAATGAGTGTCTTTGTACTGTAATAACATTAGGTCCTGCTATATACAGTATATGTATATAGGAGGGGCAGACTAAGAATGGTTCAAAAGACCCTTCATGGAAAATCAGAAAAGAGGAGAAGTTACCCTGCCTGGAGGAAGCCCGGGGCCCCTGTCTGGAGCCAGGCCCAGAGGGAGGGCTCACTGGCCAGCACCTGGTCGATGGGTTTCCCACAGACCCCAGCCGGGCATAGCCCAAACAAGCAATGTGGCACCATCCTCCTCTTCATCCTATGGGCCCACCACTAATTGGAGGAACCTTATGGGTGGCAGCGAAGGTCAGGAGCCTCGACGTACCAGACCCGGGCGGCAGAGGCTGGCTCTTCGGATGTGGAACGTCACCTCACTGTGGGGGAAAGAACTGGATCTTGTACGGGAGGTGGAGCGCTACCATTTAGATCTGGAGGGGCCTACCTCTACGCACAGACTTGGCTCTGGAACCGTACTGGATAGGGGATGGACTTTATTCTACTCTGGAGTTGCCCAGGGTGTGAGGCGCCGGTTGGGTGAGGGGATACTCAAAAGTCCCCGGCTGAGCGCCGCTATGTTAGAGTTTAACCCTGTAGACAAGAGGTTTGCCTCCCTGCATCTACGGGTAGTGGGGGGAAAAACTCTGACTGTTGTCAGTGCGTATGCCCTTTACAGTAGTTCGGAGTATTCAACCTTTCTGGAGACCCTAAATAGAGTCCTGTATGGGGGACATAGTTCTACTGGGAGACTTCAACGCACACCTGGGGAATGATGGAGATACCTGGAGAGGAGTGATTGGGAGGAATGCCTCCCTGATCTAAACCCAAGCATGCATTTGTTGTTAGACTTCTGTGTTAGTCATGGACTGTCGATAACAAACACCATGTCTGAACATAAGGATGCTCATAAGTGTACATGGAACCAGAGCATTCTAGGCCGAAGTTCGCTTATCTATTTTGTGATCGGGTAAAAGAAGAAGCAGAGCTGTGGAGGTTGGGGACATTGAACCTGAGTGGGCAATGTTCAAAGCTTCCGTTGCTAAAGCTGCAGTGGAGACCTGTGGTCTCAACGTCTTAGGTGCGTCAAGGGGTGGTAACCCTCAAATATTGTGGTGGATACAGGTGGTCAGCGAAGCCGTCCGAGTGAAGTTATGTTATCCCAGATAAAAAGATATGTTATCCCAGAGGACTCCGGAGGCGCTTGCAAGGAAACGATGGGCCCGAAGGGCTGCAGCCTCAGTTGTGATAGAAGCAAAAAAGGGCGGGTGTGTGTGAGAAGTTCAGAGAAGACGTGGATGAAGAATTTTGGTTGGCACCAAGGTGTTTCTGGAAAATCAACCGCCACCTTAGGAGGGGGACACGGGGAACCATCCGAACTGTGTGCAGTAATGCTAGGACTACACCGAAGCTTTTTTCGCTTGTGCGTGTGGGAGCGACTGCTTATCGACATAAATCGCCAGGTCGCTGGTTGACTATTTGGTGTAGCCGCTGAACTGACTGCTCCTATTAACCGAAACCCGGCGCTCTATCAACTTTTTCTAGTGATTTGAATTTTGAATCGGCAGCGAGAGGTGAAGGAAATCGCTAGCGTTTTCACCAATCAGAATCTAGGTAAAGGTTTTTCAGGCTTTCTTGCAGAGTAATATCAATATAAATTAACTCAAAAACCTATTAACTGTGAGAAAAAAATTTTTTTCAGCTGCCCAATAACAAGTAAACTGTTAACTGTTTGCACTTCAACATGATCTTGCTCTTGACTAGCTGTCAGTAATAGTCCTGCAACATCCTTGTTGCTGTTTTCTGCATTGTCCGC
>JAODUH010005918.1:14281-29473 GCA_027564835.1 Typhlichthys subterraneus | reverse complement strand
GCTATACCTCATATTACTGTATCTCATACAATATTATTATCTCATATAGGCTATACCTCATATTACTGTATCTCATAGAATATAGAACTATTATCTTATATAGGCTATACAGTACCTCATATTACTGTATCTCATACAATATAGAACTATTATCTAATATAGGCTATACCTCATATTACTGTATCTCATACAATATTATTATCTCATATAGGCTATACCTCATATTACTGTATCTCATACAATATAGAACTATTATCTCATATATTTCAGACTACCTCATATCTCATATTACCTCATGTAGAATGCCATGAAAAGCGTTTAGACCTATAATGTATTATCACATTATCCTATCTCATTAGCTCATAGATTTATGATCTAATTTCATATTATCTCTAATTATCTTATATATATTTCATATTACCTCATATAGAACAGTGGGCCACTTTTCAAAATAGATGTACCCTTAATGGATGGACATATTAAAATATTTAAAATAAAATATAAAATATAAATATAAATCTGCATTAATTGCATTCTGTGGAATCATAGTACATGCTGATGTTTAATGATATACAGTAATACGATTAGCAATAACTTGGTCAATGGGGAGATATATTACGTCATTGCTGATTCTAAGAGAAACCCTGCAGCAAGCATGTACACAGACTATTTACAAGCATACAATAGTAGACATGAATACATTGAATATGGACATTGGATGCATTTAGCCTTTGGGATAGAAGAGGTACCCTGTATCTACACCCTAAACGGAGAAGGTCTCACCATGGCAGATGCCTTCCTGGTCACCTTGATGGGGTCTCCTCTGTTGGAGATGGGCATCTCAGCTCTGTCCATGATGTACAGACAGGCATCCAGGACTCCATAGTCAAACTACAAACAATGGTAATTAAAGCAAACATTTTATGAATATCATACATTTTCAAATCCAAAGTCAAATCCAAAGTAAATGGTAAATGGACTGAAAGTCATTTTTGCAACTACGCCAAGAGGAGTGGGCTGCAGCATTTGGAGAAAAAAAAACGATAATATTACAGGTTGCAGTTTCATCTCACAACCAGAGGGGGCACCAATAGCATTGTTATGTTACAGTAACCTGCCAGTATTTAGGCCAGGGGGCTACTTGTTCTTAACCTGACGTGCCAGATGGATTGCTAGTCACAAGTCCATCTGGGAAACCGTCCTTCGAAACTGTTTGTAAAGGTCAGGTACTTAAAATACTTGGCAACAAAAAATAATTGTGTTGAATATACAGTATTTTTATTCAATTATTTGTAAACAATGCGACGTCACTATTCCGTTGGACTTTATGCCGTGCTGTTCAGAAAATATTTTGCCGTCTACCGGTTTGCCGTGTTCCATGTGAAGGTAGCATAACTTGTTCTCCCACCTGCCCATAATTCCAGGTCCTCTCTGCCACATCTTCATAGGCTCCATGATAGATGATTCCCATCTCGTTTATCACACACTCATTTCGCTCCACGTCGTCTTCAAGGTACACCGAATCAGCTGTGGAATTAAATACTAATTAATTGACTAAATGAAACTCACCTGCTGACATATGACTTACTTCAATGTTCAATTGTAATTCTAACTAAATGCTAAAGTGTTGTGCAAATGCTGAGTAGCATTTTGACATAAATATGCGTCCGAAAAGTACAAAATAAACAAACAACACAAACAAACGAATAAGTTTCTATTCTGCGGCTTAAGGCAAAAATAACAAGATAAACAAACAATCAAAAGACAACTTCCGAGCTCTGCCGACAGAGCCAGAACCGACCTGGCGCCCAAGGGTTAAATAGGACATAGACGTCCTTGGCCTCATCCCGTACGGTCCTGCGAATGCCGTAGGGGGTCACCACGGCAATGTACAAGCGCCACCGCCCCACGATGCTGTCTGGGGTCGGGGTGACCCCCATCGTGACCACGTTGTTGGATGTCTCCAGCACGCGGCCCGCCCAGTCGCTCTGGCGATCCTTGGTGGGGAACACCGGCATGTAGGTGCCCTTGCTGTACTGCGGGCTGGACCCTGCAGATTACGTCCAATGGGAGAGAAGCTGTTGATGAGGCCACATTGAAGCGGTTTGAAAAAGTCGTTTGGGTGGGATGGGGGGGGGATTATTTGTGGTTTATTACAGTAAGAGCTTTTGTAAATATAGTAACATAAAGGATAAAAATATCGAATAGGCCTACAACATCGTTTACAAACAACAAAAAAACACTGAAAAGCATTTTGGTAAGGGGACACGACAATATGTGTGTGGAGATTAGTTGCAATTAGTAACAATTGATCTGACATAAATAACATAAATATGTGTGTAGTGATTGGTCAGTGCAACAATTGAGCTGACGTAAATAACATAAATAATATAAATAACATAAAATAAATATGTGTGTGGCGATTTGTCAGAGTAACTGTTCTGACCAATCAGCAGCTGCTGATGGCTTCGGGAGTGTCTGGACGTGACAACAGCGAAAGCAACATGAAAACAACAACAATGACAGACAATGATTATTTTTAGATCCGGATTGAATTGTGACATGAAGTACACATATGATGTGTGTCTATATGAAAGATAATTGTTCAAGTCAAGAACGTTGCAGTTTGTTGTGAAACTATAAAATTATGTTAAGTTTTGGGTCTAACAAATACCACAAATACCATATCTAAGTAGCTAACATTCCTGTCTACCCCCCCCTTCCCCATCACTTATAGTACTTATATGTGGCTTCATATATTGTGTTGTGTTTGCATGTGTGTTCACCCACCGTACAGCTATAGAGAGGTTTTTTTTGTTTGTTTTTGTTTACTTATTTTGTACCAGGCTGTAAACAAATTTACTTCTGCTGAAATTTGGCACATCTTAACATATGGGGATTGACTCGCTTTTGGAGCCAGCCTCAAGTGGCAATTCTAGAAACTGCATATTTTGACACTTCTGTGTTGGATTCATATTTCACACCAGATGTTGCCGCTTGGGTGCACGCTTGGCTCACCAATGACAAACTCCACAGCGAACTTGTCCGTGGAGGGGTTGTAGGGCCGGTCGAAGGTGACCTTGATCTGGAACTCCTGCCCTCTGCGGACGATGAGGAGGTCAGAGTTATATAGGCTGGTCTCATGCTGAGTCCTGTTGACGTCGTCAGGCCTGTTCAGCACGTTCACATCCCAGACGTCAAGGTACTCTGGAGAGAGAGAGAGAGAGAGAGGGGGGCGGGGGGAGATAATACAAATAGACGAGCAGATGAACATGTATGCAGGCAGACACAGACAAGCCAGAAGAAGAGACAGATGAACAGACACACTAAAAAGTACTTTTTATAGACAGGCAGGCAAACAGCATGATTGACGGCTGTACGTAAACAGAGGAATGTGCTTTAAATAGATAATCCCAGTCCTGTCTGCGACATACTGGCAGTGCATCGATATGCAGATACAGGGTGTGTGGTGTTGTGTTGCGATAACACCCCAACCGCAGAGTCCCCAGGATGCTATAGTGTGTGTGTGTGTGTGTGTGTGGCAGGGGTGTCAGTCATGTGTCAATCATGCACATACAACACACACACACACACACCAGTGAGGGGGGCAGTCCTCTCCCCTCTTCCCCCCCCACACACAGGGTGGGGTTACATCATTCCTCTGGGGCCCACACACACACACACACACACACACTGTACCAGTGAGGGGTTACATCATTCCTCTGGGGCCCACACACACACACACTGTACCTGTGAGGGGGGGGCATTCCTCTGGGGCCCCCACACACAGACACACACACACACACACTGTACCTGTGAGGGGTTATATCTTTCCTCTGGGACCCCACACACACACACACACACACACACTGTACCAGTGAGGGGTTACATCATTCCTCTGGGGCCCACACACACACACACTGTACCTGTGAGGGGGGGGCATTCCTCTGGGGCCCCCACACACAGACACACACACACACACACTGTACCTGTGAGGGGTTATATCTTTCCTCTGGGACCCCACACACACACACACACTGTACCTGTGAGGGGGGGCATTCCTCTGGGGCCCCCACACACAGACACACACACACACACACACACACACACACACACACACTGTACCTGTGAGGGGGGGCATTCCTCTGGGGCCGGCGGCCACAAAGGACTCAAACTCAGGCATGTGGTCTGCGTCTGCGTTGGAGCTGGCGGCAGGCGTGGCCATGCGGCCCCTACTGGTCACCCTGGGCGGGGGTCCAGCGGCGGGAGCAGGAGGGGGGCTGGTCTGGACGGGGGCGACCATGGCGCCGGCCTCTTGGTCAGACATGGTGGTGCAACGGGGAGATAAAGTTCCTCCTGCACCACGTGGGAACATGTATGAGACCTTAGAAACAAACCACCTAGGTGTGTGCGTGTGTGTGCGTGTGTGTGCGTGTGTGTGTGTGTGATGTATGTCTGCAGACGTGCAGTAATCCACCCTCCCCACGTGCGCTGATGCCTAACATATGCATATGTACTGATAACATATTGCATTGCTTTTTTCTGTCAACAATTAGAAGGCTTTCTTGGGACTTTGTTTTTCTGTCCTTAGAAGGCTTGAATGTTAAATTGCCGCAATACTCTTCTGGTAAGTTGTATTTGAAACCCATCTGCTTTACATCTACATGCGCAATCATGCAGATGTGTGTGTGTGCGCGCTTGCGTGTATGCCTGCAGATACTGTGTGCTTGTGTGTTTGTTTCGATTGCTGTTTATGAATGCTATGAAGGATAACACAAAGCACATGGCATATGGCAATGCTCAACCGTCAATAAAATGCATTTTTTTGAACAGCAGCCATTTTTTTGTCACTACACGATGTGGCTGCCTTTCTATTGCTATTTTCATTTCAAAAGTGTAACGTCCACGGCAGCGCCGCCGATGGCCGGCTCTCACCCCCCCTAGCATTATCGAGCTCCCGCCTCGGTGAGACAGACGTTCCCTTCTTCAGCGTTCCCTGTCTCACGGGTGTTCACACTGATCGTCTATTGTTTGCACCTGTGGGTTTTGTGTGGGTATTTAGGTTGGGGTTTTTGTTAGGTTTACTGGTGGTTATTATTTGCTGTCATGGTGAGTGGTGTGTTTTGCATCCTTATTAAATCACTTGTTTGAAGAACATCACGTTACAAAAAGCAGGAACGTTGGTGGGTTATGTTTATATGGACTTTTCATATTGTGTTTTTATAAACATTGAGACAGTTTTGTGTTTATGAAGCTAATGAACAATGTTTTATCTGTGGTGGATAACAATTAAATCAATAAAAAATAAATGTGTTATTGCAGTGTGAAGCTTGGATGCTTACATAAGATTATCTGGAATTATTGTGGCTACGTAACTAAATGCAACTTTTAAAAATTATATATAGATTTATGGAAAAGTTGACAAGTCATGTATCTCAGCACTGGGCCTCAAAATATCACATCAGTGTGCATATCCTGATAACTGTTATGGTAACTGAGTCACTAACTCCTGACATAAAGCAACACTAAAACCCAAGGGGGTCAAACAAACTGTTTTTCTCAGTGATTAAATGTGTGTGGGCGTGGTTGGAAGAAGCCAGTATTAGTCTTTGCCATTAGACATTATGTAAGGATGTGGTGAATGCCTTTTAACTGTTAAATACACAACAGCTGCATTTAGAAATCTGAATACAGAAAGCTGGGCACAAACACTATCTGAGAAAGGGTCCTGGTGTGGGTGTGCACTGGCCAAGCAGACAAGACAGTCCCCTGCCCCTGGTGGCCACATGAGTCATCACATCCGAATAAAGCTCTGTTTTCACCCAGATTAACTATGGCACAAACAGAATGGACATTTGCTTAATAGTACGTTCGGCTGGTCAACCATACTGTACGTACAACCACATACAATATATCTGACATACTATACTGTGTTATATAAATGGTAAATCTGTTTATTATAACCTGTTTTATTATTTGTCACATTTACAATAAATTATTAATGCAAAAAGATACTGTACATTTGTTCCTAAAATAGTTTACATTTACATACAAAATATATAAATGTACATACATAATCACAGATTAACTTTCAAAATACTTTAAATTACATTTGCCAGCAAATGTAGCTTTATCTGAATATCAAGACTAAGAAGAACATCAGTTTTCAAGGGGTCCTATTGTCGTCAACAACAAAAACAAACCTCTCAATATCCGCAAAAGTTTGCACTCGCCCAAGTGCACAGAGCGTGGTCATTGCTCACCTGCAGCTGGTTCAGAAGACACAAAGAGCAAGAGAGATATGCCACAGTTGTCCTGGAGCTGCTCAGGATCACAGTCTCACACACAATGGCTTTAATAGACTTCTGGTTCCACTTATATACAGGCCCATACAGCGGTGGGGGAGGATAACAGTGGGATGGGCCTGCCCTGTGGGATTTTATGACTTTACTAGTGTGTGTGTGTGTGTGTGTGTGTGTGAGAGAGAGAGAGAGCGCTGACTGTGACTTTTGCAAACCTTATGCCAGAGTTTTTCAACATTTTTCAAGGACCCCTTGACTGTCAGAAACCCGGCACACCCCTATCGCATGTAACATTTTTGTTTGCCCGGTCAACGATGTGTAGGGCGACCTATGGTGCCATGTTTAAAAGTACTTTGTAATGGTGTAGCCTACTGTATAACATGCTAAACCATTAAAATAATTATTGACAAAACTAGGTTGTAGTTATGTTATTGTATATTTGGGCAAATAAAATTGGAGGACCCCCTGCAGTACCTCTGAGGACCCACTAGGCGTCCCGTCTCCCTGTTGAAGACCTCTGCCTTATGCAGCAGACAACACTGTTTCTGGAGGCAGTTGGACCGGCCAACTGTTAGCTAGGTGTAGAATCTAACATGTCCGCAAAACCCGCCAATCACAGGACGAGTCAGTGAAGACACAAGGCCCACCCGTCGCTTTATATACTCTCCCACTGTCAGTTGTGTTTTTAACGCCGTGAAACATCCATTCCTGGCTTAGTTGTGTCGTATATTGTGTCAGTTGTGTTGTTCTAATGTTGGAGTAAACCTGTGAGGTCAATACTGACTGTTTATATTTACATTTAAAACATTTAGCAGACGCTTTTATCCAAAGCAACTTAGAAACAAGTACATTGGCAGCCGACATTCTGTTAGGATAACAACAGCAGCATGTCGTTAGGGCTGACTATGTTATACCTTTGCAACATGCATCTTTACATTATGTAATATACCAGGGGATTTACAGCATGTATCAAATTTACCAGGAAATAGTTCCTAGAAGTACCAATAAAGTCAATCAAAATTAAAAAGCATGTCAGGTTCATTCTCCGGTCATGTGAGCAGTGACACAGGCTCCAATCTGGAGTTGATCCCTGGGCGCTGCACAGCAGCTGCCCACTGCTCCCTTGAGGGATGGGTTAAATGCAACATGTATGTGTGTGACAGTAAAATCACCTTTAAAGTGCTAATATTAAAAACGTTTAAAAAATGTATAATGGAGAACATTTTAAACTACGGGTAACCTGAAAGATGTTCTTTTTGGGCCCAGAGAAGGAGAATGAGGTTTAATGACAGGAAAAGGGGGTGTGGGGGGTGTGTGGTGTGGATAGGATGGGGAACACAATTCTACTCCCTAATGTTAAGAGTTATAATTAACTGCTGGGAAACTCAGTGGGCACAAGTGAAAATTATACTAAGACGTACCATACATGTTACTGTAATGTAGCATTACATGATACACTTACTGTAATGTTACTGTAATATAGCATTACATGCAGTATACATTAGCCTAAGAATATACTGTATTTAAACCCATGACAACCCACCCCATTATGAAGTTTAATGGAGGTGGGTAAAGGAGGGATATACAATATATGTTTAATCCCACATTTACTGGGAAACACTGGGGAAGAACAAATGAAAGAGCAAACTTTACAGAAAACTGTACCATAACATTCCATCATAAGTACACAGAGTTGATTAATAGTCTGCAACGAAAGCATTTTTTTTATAGTATTGCGTACAGTATATATATATTTTTTTTTAACAATCCATTAAACAATCTACAGATATATTTCATTTATTAGTTTAATTTTTTAAAGAAGTTACCTCCTAAACACATTTCACGATGTATACATCTTTAAAAACCACTGCAGTGGAGTGTGTATATATATATATACTGTGTAATATGAAAGCAGCAACTGTGTGTAACTTGTAGTTTTGTTTATGTTCAATCCGACATTTGCACAAAACAGAACGAGGCTAATGTGCCACGACAGGTCTCAAACCATCCTTATGTACCCCTGTACATAAACAAGGTTTAGTTATTTTAACGCTCAAGCGCTCCCCGTCCCTCCTCCGACTGAGGAAAGGTTGAGTCATAAAGGGGGTGAGCTGATATAGAGGTGCGTTTGTATTCTGTACGCGGTGTGCCTTTACGTGGCCAGCGACACCACAGAGCCCAACTACGATGACAGTCGTGGTGAAAACAGGACATGCTGAAAGGACTTTGGCTGCACATACAATACAGCGATTGTGACATGACTAAGGCCTGCCTGCTCCTCATATTAACAACGGAAAGGTGCAAATGAGACGTTAATCAAGCATTATTAAAGGGGTGGATTTAGACAACCTTTTACTCAAAAGTAACATTTTTTTTTTTTTGGTGAAAAATAAATAAATAAATAAACCAAACATAATGAGAAAGATATTTATTCCGTTACAAGTCTTTGTATTATGCCTCATCTCAAACTAATAGAAATTTTATGCCAGTAAATCATAACCACAAGGCATGTCATAAATGTCTCAGCTTGTTGGCAAACGTTGAGACCCATTTTGCCACAGGATGCCATCTGAGATGTTTTGCAACCCAGACCACAAAGGAGAACCTAGCAGACATGCATGGTTGATTCAGCACACATATACTGTACAATACACTCATATGGTTCACTACAGTAATGCATGGATAGATAGATATATATATATAAGCACATACTGTAAACACGTCTGCCAATCAAAGCAGTTGGCATCAGCAGTGGATGTGGGTGAGAGTCGCCGATAAGCGAAGACGTAAAAAAAAAAAAAAATAATAAACTGCATCCTTTCGACTACCCGTCGTCAAGAGCTAGCCTGTAACCACAGTGAGGTCACATGACCCAGAGAGGGTTCCATAGCGTGCTTCTCCCCTTGCGTTTGTTCGTGCTGCCGTGTGGTGCCGAAATCCTCACCGGAGACCATTTTACCACGGAGTGTGGTGGTTATTGTGCAAGGAAGACGAGGAACGTCTTCCCCAAAATAGATGACTGGAACCAGAAAGGGGAAGTGGAAGACGAGGAAAGGTGCAGAGGACGAGATGGAGACAAAGGTCGACGCTAACAGCGATGCGGCCTCTGCCGTGCAAAGCGGTTAGTGCAGCAACAATCCCACCCTGTCACGCACACAGCGTCACCTTGTATCACCCTATAATCCTAACAGTGTCATCTTGTATCACCCTATAATCCTAATGGTGGCATCTTGTCTTAGCTGTAGATATTGCACGTTTTTTAGTAGCGTATTGTAAGTCGGTAGAGCTGCCAGTGATGGATCGACATCGTCGGGGGAAGCCATAGCTACGCCAGTGCAGTTAGGATGGCGTGAAAGGGAAGTAATGGGTGGGCTCTTAACGTTTATGATTCTCACTGTGGTCACGCTTCTGTATTTCTGGTCATGCAGAGTGTTCGGTGCGATGCACTGAGGAAGTGCTGCTTCCTTTCTTCACTGACAAGAGTCAGCCGGTCGCCATGGAGAGAGAGGACGTGCCTAGTGTTTCGCCCGGCGTTCTCACCCCTCTCCCTGAACTTAGACTGGTCCTCCTGGGCAGGAAGGGAGCCGGCAAGAGCTCGGCGGGCAATACCATTCTTGGGGGAACGGGGGGGTTTGAGAGCGGAAAGCCCACGGAGGAGTGCGTGAAGCGGCGAGCCAACGTGGCCCGGAGGCGAGTCACAGTGGTCGACACCCCCGGCTGGGAATGGTACTACCCGCTCAACAGCACCCCCGAGTGGGTACGGAGGGAAACGCTTCGTAGCGTGACCCTCTGCCCCCCGGGCCCCCACGCCGTGGTCCTGGTGGTCCGGTCCTGCGCCTCCGTCACCGAGGACTACACGGCTCAGATAGATGAGCACCTGGCGTTGCTGGGCAATGGGGTGTGGGATCATACCATGTTGCTGTTCACTCGGGGGGACGAGCTGGGCCTGGCCTCCATAGAGCAGAGGGTCCTCACCAGCGGGCCGGCCCTACAGGGGCTCCTGCGGAGGTGCGGGGGACGCTACCACGTCCTCGACAACAGCAGGAGCAAAGGGGGCAATACGCAGGTAACCATGTGTCTTTTAATTGACAATTTATTTATTAATAATAATAATATCATAATAATAATATATTTTATATACTACGTTGTATATATAATTATATACAACAGTCAGAGCAACGGGGTGGGACGCAGGTGTCAATATAATATATTTTAATTCACAATTTATTTAAATAGTTTATTTTTATACATTAATATGTATTATTAATATATAATAATACACTCATAATACTAATACTAATAATACTAAAACTACTACTAATAATAATATTACTACTACTAATAATAATAATAATACTAATAATGCTAAATCAGTATGGGCTTAAGAGCATAATACCCCTTAAGTAAGGTGCACTAACGGGGCCAATGCTGACCAGGTGGTAGAGCTGCTGAGGAAGATGGAGGAGGCGGCAGAGCGGAGCGGCCACCTGGCGGTGGACAGCGTGGTGCTGTCGGGGCTGGAGGCCGACGCCAAGCGGCGGGCCAAGGAGAGGAGGAAGAAGCAGAGGCAACTGGAGGCGCAGACGCAGAGGAACACCATCAGGGCTGCTCTCATGAGTACGTCCTTAAGAGGTTCTCTCATGAGTACGTCCTTAAGAGGTTCTCTCATGAGTACGTTCCTTAAGAGATTCTCTCATGAGTACGTTCCTTAAGAGGTTCTCTCATGAGTACGTTCCTTAAGAGGTTCTCCCATGAGTACGTTCCTTAAGAGAGTCTCTCTTTTGTACGTTCCTTAAGAGATTCTCCCATGAGTACGTTGCTTAAGAGATTCTCTCATGTCGCCCTTTAAGAGCAGTATCATTACGTAATCATTGTTTGTTGCTTTGGGTGTGTCTGCAAAAACGAACTTATTGCAATTCATCTTGCTTAGAGAACCACATGAAAACATTTGAATTGATCGATCATTTTTGCCCGAGTCCCATACTGATTAAGTATTATTATAAATCAAAAGTGAATTAAAAGATGTGAGATATTTTTACAAGTTGGATATTTGATACTGTATTTTTCTAATCACATATTTACAGTCTAAGCTTTAACAAGCTTATAAAGCAAACATTGGCTAATACTGACATGGTGGACAACTCAACTCCATTCTTTTAGAGGAGTGGAGCAACACTAATTACTCTAAATAACATAAAGTTTGAGCAGTCTAACAATACGCTAAGCTCCTCCCTCTTTATGTTTAGAGTGTGATCCCGTTGCAATTAAGTTCCATACTTGTATTTGCACTTTAGCTACACGACTTATGTTATCTCTAGGACACCATTACACCATTACCTGTGTTGAACAAGGTAGTTGTTCAGTTCATGCATAATCAAATTGATATGAGCACTAGTTGCTCTCACCTGGCCCTCCTACATGTTGCTGGCCACAATATGGCGGAAACATTATTATAAAATAAAAGATTGTTATCGTTTAAATTAGATTTATAGTTTAAGGTTGGGGTTAGAGATGCTGAAGAACAATTGTGGAAATTTGAATTTAACATAAATACAAATACACCTGCTCTGTCCCCAAACTAAAGCTAAAGGTGGGCCACACTAAAGCTAACCGCTTCTCCCCGTCTACAGGCGACGGCCCTGAGGGCCCCGAGCTGGACGCCCGCCAGTCCTTCTCCAAGGGCCCCCGACGGCTCCCCGAACTGCGGCTGCTGCTGCTGGGCGAGCGGGAGACGGGCAAGAGCTCCAGCGGCAACACCATCCTCGGGGCCCAGGGCTGCTTCTTCCGGGCGGGCGCGGCCACGGCGGAGTGCAGCCGTCGGCAGGCGGAGGTGTGCGGCCGGCTGGTGACGGTGGTGGACTCCCCAGGCTGGGAGGGGGGCGCGGCGGGGCCCACTCCGGAGCGCGTGAGGCGGGAGGTGGCGGCCGGCGCGGGGCTCTGCCCCCCGGGGCCCCACGCCATCCTACTGGCCCTGCGCGTGGACACGCTGGTTGCCGCGGCTCCCGTGACGGAGCACCTGGAGATGCTGGGGGCGGGAGCGTGGCGGCACGCCCTGCTGCTCTTCACCCACGGCGACCAGCTGCGGCCGGGCGTTGGCATCGAGCAGCACATCGGCAGCGGTGGCCGCGACCTGCGCCTACTCCTGGACAAATGCAGGGGGCGGTACCACGTCATCAGCAACAACAACAACAACAACAACAACGACAACGGCTCCTCCCAGGTGGCGGAGCTCCTGGACAAGGTGGAGAAGATGGCCGCCGGCAACCGCTGCGAGGCGTTCTCGGGCCTGGTGCAGGAGGTCCGCGAGCTAGGCCGGATGAAGAACGACCGCTTCAACCAGCGGGTGCGGGACCTGGGGGAGAAGCTGCAGCGGCAGGAGGCCGAGCTGCGTAAGATGAGGGAGCGAGAGGTGAGGAGCATCCGCTGGTTCTTCGACCGCAGGAAGAAGCCCAAGGCCACCAGGAAGGAGGAACAGGGAGTGGGGGAAGAGGCGGAGGAGGACGAGGAGGCGGGGGAGAGAGGAGGAGGCAGGAAGAGGAGGAACGACATGGTGGAGTTGGAAGAGAGGATGCGGTGGCTCACAGAGGACAAGGAGAGAGAGCTCCAGGACCTGAGCAGCGAGCACGAGCGCACCCTGGCCGAGGTGCACCGTGGCGGGCACCGACTGGAGGAGACCTCCCTCCAGCTGGAGCTCAGGGAGCGGGAGCTGGATGAGCAGCGGGAGCGGCTGGACGAGCAGCAGGCCAAGATCCTGGAGCTGGAGCGAGCCGCCGCGGAGGAGGTGGAGGGCCGCAAACGGAGGGAGGAGGAGGTCACCGGGCGGTGGCGGGCGTGGGCCGCGGAAGCGCAAGGGTGGGCGGAGAGGGTGGACCGCGCCGAACGAGAGAAAGCAGAGTTGAGGGAAACTGTCGAGGCTTTGCGAAAGGAATTAGCCAAGGTGAGGCAGCGAGGCGAGGAAGCTCGTCTACAGGGCGAGAGAGAGGACAAAATTAACGCGCAACGCCGCGACAGGCAGATTGTAGAGCTGGAGTGCAGTCTTAAAGAGACAGGCGGGAGGCTGAGCGAGCTGGAAAGCGAGGTAGACGCGCTTAAAGTCGAGCTTGGCAGAGCACTTCAGGAGAAGCAGGCGGCTCATGAAGCAATTAAACAACGTGAAGAAAACATGGAGCGGGAGATGCATGAGATGAAATCACAACATCTGAAAGAGATGACAGGAAAGTTAGCTGAGAATGAGGAGGCGGTAAGAGACTTAAAACAAAGACACGAGGCGGAAATGTCCCGAAAGGTCCGTGATATTGAAAAACTGATGGAAGCAATGAAAATTCAACACCAGGAAGATATTGAAAGAGTATTAATAGAAAAAGAGGAAGATAGGAAAAGAGTAGAACAACAGCATGATGATGAACTCAGGGATGCGCGGGAGGAGGCGCAAGGAGTTATTAAAGCGATGAAACAACAACTTGAGAAAGAACTGGAGCGAAACCTGCAAGAGCGAGAGAGGCGGATGGAGAAACAGTTTAAAACTCAAATGGAGGAGAAAGCAGAAGAACACAAAAGAGAGAAAGAAAAGACAAACCGGAGTCACAAAACACAGACGACAGAAACCCTTCAAGAGAAAGAGAAAGAAATCGCCGCATTGAGAAAGGAACACGCCGACGAAATGAATAGCAACCTGCAGGAATACGAGAACAACGAGAAAGCGTTGAAACACAGCCTTGAAACTAGAGAAAGAGAGATTGAGCTGATTAACCAGCGCGTAAAACAAATGGCAGAACAATTACAAGAGAGGGAACACGATGAAGTGAATTATAAGATGAAGACTGAACAAAAACTCAAAGACAATATAACAGAGATAGCTGAGATGAAGCTCTACATCAGAGAACTGGAAGAAACCCTGAAAAGCAAGGACGAGGAGGTAAAGACTACTCTAAGTCACAGTATAGAGGTGGAACAACAGCTGCAACAAAAAGCAATGGAGATGGAAGACATTAATAAGAACCTGCAGGAAAAACAAGCCGAACTAGAGCGGCTTAAACAGCAGGCTGAGACCGGCGAAACAAAATGGAGGGAGGAACAGATTAAGAAGGATGAAGTAGGAAAACAAGAAATAAACAGACTCATCCGAGTAATTGAGGAGAAAACCCAGGAGGTAACGCAATCACAACAGTTGGTTTCCCAGAGGGAGAAGGAAATCCAGGAGGTCAACGGAAGATGCTCGACTCACTTAGAAGAACTCAAGCAACTGAAAGAAAAGGACAAGAATGCAACATCCAGTATCACGGAAATACAGCATCGCTACGCCGACCAGGAGAAGAAAAGAGAGGTGGAAACCATGGCAAGACTACGAGACAAAGACGACGAGCTGAACAGCTTGAGACAAAGAGACGGAGAAAACGAACGAGAGATCGCCCTACTGAGGAAAACCATCGAGCAGACAAAGACAGAGCTGACGCAGTTGACCAGCAACATGGAGCGGGAGACGACCAACATGATCAAGGAGTATGAGGGCGAGCTGGCGAGCAAGAAGGAGGAGATGGCCTCCATTTTGAAAGACAAAGAGCAGGCCGCAAGAAAGATGCAGCAAACCGAAGAAGACGGCAAGCGACACGTCTGGGAAATCACCGGAAAATACCAGCAGGCCAAAAGGACAGCCCAAGCACTTCAGGAAGAATATGATCGGACGGCCAAACAGCTGGAAAGCCTCAAATCAGACTGTGACGAGCTCAAGGAGAGGTGTGAAGCTCAACAAAGCAGGGAGGAAGAGAGTATAGAACTCCTTTCAAGATATGCAGAGCAGCTCCGAGCCGTAGATACAGAAAGCTGCAACCTTCTGCACGAAAAGGCTCTCGAGCTCAGTGCGTTGAAGGAGACAAACGGCAAACTGCAAAGA
>JAODUH010005918.1:2965-14181 GCA_027564835.1 Typhlichthys subterraneus | reverse complement strand
CAGAAAGCTGCAACCTTCTGCACGAAAAGGCTCTCGAGCTCAGTGCGTTGAAGGAGACAAACGGCAAACTGCAAAGACAGGTGAAGGAATGGATGGAGAGGGCGGAAGAGAATGACTGTCAAGCTGAAAAGACTAAAGACCTTTATGAATCACGACTGGCAGAGAAACAAAAACAGCTGGACACGAGGAATGACGTTATTGAAAAAAAATTTGCAGAGAGGGAGAGAGAGATGGACGTGAGAGACTTTGACTTCCAGGCAAAAGAGGAAACCCTGAATAAAAGAGCAAGTGAACTTGATGCAAAACAGGAAGCCGTTAGCAAAAGAGAGGGAAAGTTAGAAATAAGGGAACAACGACTAGCACAGTGGCACGTGAACCTCGATATAAAACAGAGGCAAAGCGAGGAAGATGAGCAGGAAGCGAGAGCTAAGGGAGAAGAAACGTTGAAACGAGAGCAAAACATGCACCTCAGGCTACAGCGTATCGAGAAAAGGGAACAGGAGGTGGAAAGCTTCCTCCAGGAGCTGGAGACCAAGCAGTCGGAGCTGAACACCTACGGCCTAGACATCCAGAAGAAGGTGAACGAGCTCAGGGACTGGGGGAAGGGGCTGGAGGACAAGGAGCAACGTCTGAAGAACGAGGAGCAGGAGATCCTCAGCTGCAGGGCCCAGCTGGAGAAGCAGAAGGAGAGCGTCACCTCCAAGCACCGGCAGCTCGACGGAATCGGCAAGGACCTGGCGAAGCTGCAGGAGGACCTCCGGGGCAAGGAGAAGGAGGCGCTCCTGACAGGCGGCGAACGGGAGCGGTGCCCGGGCAAACGGGAGACGACACAGAGTCGCGGCGGAGAGCTCAGACGTCCAGACGCGGATCGACACGAGGTCGACGGCGGCGGAGGCCCCACCGGACGTGAATGGGAGGCTTCGCGTAGCTCGACCGGTAGCTCGGCAGTAGCAGAGGATACCCACGCCACGTACCAGGAGGTGGGAACCGTGGTGGAGGGGGGGTGGGGGCCGGGGAAGACGGGGAAGCGATCAGATACAGAGGACAATAGCAGTCAGCTGGAGTCACCGGAGGATGTATTTGAGGTGTGTGAGGAGGGTAGGGTGACGAACAGAGGCGTGGGCGAGAGGGTAGTAAAAGCTGAGATCAGAGATAAGGGAGGGGAAGCCTTAGACAAAAGGGTCACTGCAGATTCAGAGTTTTTATTACCAGGTCAGGGCCAGAGAGCAGCGAGCAGCCGAGATGTTCCCGGATCAGAGTTGAGGCTCGTGATTCTAGCGGAGGACTGGTCTTCCCGCTGCCCTGCGGGAGCTGCCATTCTCGGGCGGGACACCTCGCGCTCCAACGGGTCTCCGGAGCCCAGGCCGTGGAGGGGCCAGGTGGCCGGGCGTTGTGTTTGCGCCGTCGAACCGCCGGGTCTCCGGTGGAGGCACGGCCCGGAACCGACCAACACGGAGCAGAGCAAGAGGATTCTGGAAAGTGTCTCTCAGTTAAACCCAGGTCCCCACGTTGTTTTACTGGTTATACCGGCCTATCTGACCTGCACTCGCAAATACAGGAAAGCGCTGGAAGAACATATGGGTTTGCTGGGGGAAGACATTTGGGGGCGCACTCTTGTGTTGTTTACCTGGGGCGAAACTTTAGGGGAGAGCGCAGAGCAGCATATCTTGAGGAATGGGGATCTAATGAGGCTTGTAGAGAAATGCGGAGGCCGCTATCACTTGTTAACCAACAAGAGAAACAATTTGTTATTAGAAAGACTATTTGTGAAGATGGAGGAGATGGTAGCATTAAACAATGAAGTGTTATAGGCCTGATCAAAATGAGGTATACAGTGTATTAAATGCTTTTGTAGGCTATGTGTACAAATTAAAGTAGCCTAAAGAATACATGATGCTCACATTCAACACAATGCTGTGTACATTTTATATAAATACATGCATATATTTAAAATAATATATTTCATGTCTCATTGGTTCTCATTGATATGTTTTACTTTAGCCTCTAGAGGGGGCCGTTGCCTCACTTTATGTATGACTTTCTAAACACCAAATGTATCTTGGGCCCATACTTAAGCAGTCGTTGTTGAAAGTGGTTGGTGACAAGACGTTGATGGGTAAAGTACAGTGAAGCTAGTAGGCTGAGCCTAGGGTTTCTACGGCGATGGTCCATCTTGACTGGAGCCTTTGTAGGAGGACGCATAGTCTTGCAATTATAACCACGGGTGGTCTCATTGCGGATTCTAAGAGAACCCCTGCTCTGACAAGTAAATTATGACTGTTGATGAGGGGCGCATGGCATTTTCAGAGACCAATTTTTGACAGCCGAGGAATTGTACGGGTAAATAAAACTACCTCTATCTTGAGCTGCAGCAGATACATTCAAACATTCAAAACACTTATCTGCAATCAGAGGCCTAATAATTATATAGTAGGCTATGTTTTGTAGACCGTATCTAGGGCGAGAGCTATGTTTTTATTATATTCTATTTCCAAGAACGAAAAAAAAAACATATTCTCAGAAGATGAGCTGTCTTTAGCAGCAAGGCGGGGGGTGTTGTGTCAAGATGAATGTCTATCTTTGATACTCACCACAGGAAGCCATCGTTTTCATGTTTTGGGCAAATGGAAAAAGTTGTCCAAACTGAAATGGATGTGGACATAATTTCCCTCTAAGTAATGTTTTAAACCTATCAGACACACAAGCACTCTGTTAATGTGGTAGAAATACGGGTGCAAACATTGCCCTAATATGTTTTTAGAATCTTTTAGAGTCCTTGAGCGTTCAATGCTACTGTATACAGCGCAATATTCCTTCGAAAAGATTTGACATTGAAGGCCCTCGCATGGGTTTAAAATGTTTGTAGGATATATTGCAATGTTATTATCATGATAAAAGCAGTGTTTATGCTTTACATTTGATGTCACATTCACACAAACCACCCGTTAGGTCAAAGTTCAATACATATTCAACATCCGTTCAAGCCATGGAACTGGGTTTTGAAATCTGGCAAAAGCTAGCAGGGTGAATATGTAGTAACCCTAATTTGTGGGTTAAAGTGAGGGTTTTATGTTTCTGAATGAGGCTTTTTGGAACGAATGTATGAAGCTACATTTACATAGGCTGTAAACCAAGCAGAAATAGTACAGCCATACCATGTACAAATGTTGGAAACTAAATTATGATGGCAACGATAAAACCAAAGTTAATGGTTTGACTGATTTGTATTAAGAACTCTGCACTCTCATTTGAATAATGGTCTGTCTAATAATGTTTTTCTTTGTCCCACTTGACCCAGGAAGGAAATAAATGTGATTTTGCTTTGCTCCATTAGCATCCAAGTGGTTTTATTACTCGGGGTGTATTTCCCACACTTCATAATTAGCACAACTCTTTGGTGTTAGTCTACGGCTATAGTTTATGATAAAAGGATTTTTATTGAGCATTTTGTGATGCCATGCAGTGGAAGACATTTTAAATTATTTTATTTCAAAATATGTATCCCTCTTGTGTATGAATGCTATTTTGAAAGTCTCCAATCAGTATTTGGCAAAGCAAAGATAAATCCATTCGGAAAATCACTTAGAATGAGTCATGCTAGTTTTAGAAAGATGGCTTTATACTTTGATGAAAGTAATTATTATGCAAAAGAAAGAATTCTGAAAGACATTCAGGTTCATGCATTCAATTTTGGAATTCAAATCAAATGGTGACACTGTGCTTGGCTGAATGAATGTCTTTGAACTTTTCTTTTTCATTGAAAACAGATCAAAGAACTGAGTTGTTGCTTTAGGAGTCACTAAACTCCACATTTAATTAACAAATATAAAGCAAAATAAATCACTTATTACCTTCTGTGGCAATGTCACAGCTCCGCTCTGAGAGGTGCTGACAAAGAGTTGTGGAGGACGGAAATTATATCTTTTTTAAAGGGTCTGAAGCACACTTGCAAAGGTCAGGGCCCTTCTCTGAGCAGTGTGGATTTATGTTAAATCTGATGGACCATGAGGAGAAATGATCACACACACACACACACACACACACACACACACTCACGCAGACACACACCTTCCACCATCCTTCTATATCCTGTCCACGACTCACTCCCCTTCATCAGAATTAGATTAGATTAGATTAGATTACATTAGATTAGTTTGGTTGTACTTAGTGTACTGTAGTTAGTCCAATGATGATGAAGCTGGGGGATTGGACCCCCTTGTAGGACCCCTATCACCTTATAAGGGGATCATTTATATACTATACCGTCAATATTTAAATGAAGTATATCTGTGGTGTTATCTTTAAATATTTGTGTTATATTCTTTCTGTCATTTTATCTTTACATCATATGCCTTCATTAGTTATGTATTATTGGAGTAGGGCCAACTGTAACTTTCCACCACTCATATATGAAACCCTTTGTACTTTGTATGCGGGGGTATAGACCAAAATGGAATATTTACAGATTGTGGATGTGAATTCAGAGAGAGAGAAAGGGGGGGAGGGGGCGATATGATGGAGATGTAGTCCCCTCTGGTCGCCATCCATTCCAGCTGAGCGCTTGCAATGGACCACAGCCAGGTTCTGGAAACTACCTAATGAGACACACCTCCCCGCGGGCTCTCTGCAATCCTATTGGCCAAAGGCTGAGCGTGTGCTGAAGGCATTGGCTGATCCTTTCCAATGATATGTGGGCAGCTGTCAGAGTTTGTTCCAAATCAGTGTCACAATGCTTATATCCAGTGCAGCTCGCAGTAAGGAATCTAAAGGAAGAGGGTGTGAAATAGTATAAACAATATATTGTGTCTTGGGGCGCACAATGATGCTATCGGGCCAGGCTATACCCGTTGTACAATGCTTTGGATAAAACGGTCCGCTAAATTACATACAGTACATGTCATAAGGTACGACATGTACTGTATGTAATTTACAGGACATTTATGACTCATAACTGTTCAGTGCGATCTCCCTTCCACTTCAACAGTAACTGTACGTGCAGCATGATTTAGTTTGAGATCACGCCATAATGTGTGTCATGTCATGGCACATCATCTAATCGCTCAGCAGCAAGGATCAAAAGTCTTAACATGACATGCCAGATGGATTGTTAGTCACAAGTCCATCTGTGAAACCGTCCATCAAAAAGGTAAAGGTTTGTATAGGGCAGGTACTTTCAAAAAATACTTTTCGCTGTCGGCAAACCCAAACCACGCCACACACCTAAACCACACCTGTATAGTTATCAATATGATGCTGATTGGTAAGTTCAGTTGTTATTCGGACAGAATCGCTATGATTCCTAGGCTTTCCAGGCTGATTCTCGTGGCGAAATTAAGATGAAGCTCGAAAGATCAGGATGGTCTTGTGAGCTTCATCTTTTGCCACAAGAACCAATTAGTTTTGTAGGCTAAATCAGTTTAACCTGCAACAGTCTAGCAGGACAAGAGTCCTTTTACGACTAGCTCTGAAATGCACTGTCAAGCATACACGACCACGCTTAATGCATATATATATATACACACTCACATGTGAACATGTGACCATCCTCTTAACCTGACACACCAGATATATTTGTCTGTTAGGACACATCCATCTGGGGAGCCATCCATTGAAACTGTCTCAAGAGGGCACTTCTTTCAATGGATGGCTCCCCAGATGGACACAGATATCTGGTCAGGTTACCTAAACAACACTGCCTAATCTGTCCTATATATGAGTACTTAAATACTGTAAGAATTATGCCTTCATGCACAAGAATGCAAATACACACACAACCACTATATCTTTGATGCACTTGTAGAATATTCTAGTGAAAAACACCTCAACAATGGCCTTTGGGCAGGAAGCCTTAGTTCTGAGAGTCGTCTTGCGCCTTGACACACCTTTAAAGCCCAATCCTCCACCTGTTCACACCGATTATAGAAGGGAAGTTGGCCCCATTTATTTATTCTTTGTCTTATCTCGATTACACACGTGAAAATTTGATGGCGCCCTGGAGAGTGTGAAGCTTTTCTGCCTGGAGGTGTCGGGGGGGAATTAAACATTCATTGGGTTTGCATAATGTCTTCTGCCCTGGAATGACATCCCCTCTGAACCAAGGAGAGCCTTGTGTGTGTGTGTGTGTGTGTCTGTGTGTGTGTGTGTGTGTGGTTTGTGTGTGACACGTATGCGCTTGCATGTTTACTGTTGTGTCATCTAGGGTCTGTCTATTAGTCCCTACATAAACATGCCTTTTAAGGTGTGAGCACTGAAGTGAATGTGGCTATATCTCTTGGTGTTAGTGCTTGAACAGATGTGTGTGCGTGTGTGTGGGCGCGTGCGTGTGTGTGGGTGTGTGTGTTGGCATCAAGAGTCTAAATTGATGTAACCTCACTTTACCCCATATTGTGTCACCATGCTGTATAATAGTTTAATCCAGAAGAGAATGTTGTACTCTAGAAAAGCATTACAGTTATGGTTTATGGTCGTCCATGTGTCTTCTACTGTCTGGTCGCCGTGCCACACGTCATGTTTAGCAGCTCTTCGTGATGTTCGTCAGGTTTTACTATTTTCTCTCTCTGTGTTAAAGGCAGGGTCATTCTCGAGAACTCTCTTGCTAACTTTGAGCTCAAATTAAAACAATATCCCTCCACGGCACCGCCCCACACATTGTAAACGCATTTGTTTATGTTCCAATTTACAAAGTATTAATAAGTTATTTTTCCAGCACGCTATACCTTTAGCCTTTATGCTTTTGTTGGGACTTTAAACCAGGATGTCACCAGACTGTGCTATAGACTGTGGTAACAATATAATAACGTGCAGCATTCTATTGCTAGCCTAGCCCATGTCTATTGTCATAGGATGCAGGACTGCTGAATTTCTAGGCCATTGAAAGTGTGCAGAAACAGGCATAGTGGCAATTCTGTAGTGACATGACTCACAACAGTGCCAGGCCTGTAGGCACTAAGGCACGGTTGTCTATGCCAATGCAATGCTATGGTGCAGTGCCCAAACACTTGCTTTTTGTGTCATCTTTAGAGATGGCAGTGACTCGAGCCCACAGAACTCTAATCACCATCTGCTATCAATAACGAATAAAGAAATGTCAAAATGCAAGTGGGTGGGTATCGCTTGTACCCCGCTGTGTATGACTCATTGACCTTGGTTGCTAAGTATCCGAATTGTGCAGTATTACTCACTACACTACTCACATCACCCAGGGGCCACGGGTTAGTATGACTAAAGAACAGTCCCGTTATTTCTCCCCATCTAAGAAGACCTACGTCACAAGAGGCATTTGTGGAAATGTACGGCAACGTATGTCCCACTCATGAGACCAAAGTCTTCAAGGCAGAGGCGACAGGTCAGGTTCTCATCGCATCGCACACACGGAAGCTGCTCCGCCCGTCAACCGGCTGTTGTTACCATGGCAACTGGCAGCTGCTGGTTCTTAGACAGAGAGAGAGAGAGGGAGAGAGAGAGAGAGGGAGAGACTTCCATCGCTATAGGTGCGCGCTGACGCACTGTGACGGGAAACGGCGGCAAGGTGACGAGCGGTCGCACGGGGCTCCTCCTCGCAATCCCCTCACATATCTGCATCTAGTTCACGTACACTGAAAGGGAAATTAGGCAACAAGCAGCTCGTGGAAATTAATAGCTCGGGTATGACTTATTCTAGTATTCACAATAGGCCTATATCCTGTTCTATATCTAGGTTTATACCTTTTTTTGAAAATCTTCTTCAATAAATAAAAAATATATTTGATGAAGAGCGGCTCAGGCAGTTCATCCCTAGCTCCTTGGATAGGTTTTTTTTCTCTCATAAAAGCATGCTCATACATTAATTGGTGTCAAATGAAGCCTGTAACTATAAGTCTCACATATGTCATTTTGGTATTAAACTGTAGGAAACACATGAGATTTTAAGTCAGGTTATGTGGAAGAAACCGGGAAAGAAGGGAAGTGTAGTTTTAGATTAAATGTAGTCTTTCACAGATTACATGCCTCTCTGTAAAATGCCAATGACCTCTCATTGAACTACAACCCCCAAAGTATCGCCGTCCAAAATTGAGGGGACTCATTCAAATGGGACGATCAGTATTACATTCTTATAATACTTCTATTCCTGGAATATAGTTTTAAGAGATTTTTGGGTCGATCCGAGGCAAGCTTTCTCAACTAACTCATTACAGGTAAGGCAAAGTGTGTTATTTCTTTAAAAAATGTAATTTGTGTCGAAATCTTTATAAGATGTTTTGCCAGTCGTGCTGCTATTTGGAAGCAGAGACTATGGCTAGAATAACGAGATTGCGCTCTTTCCGATTTTAACAAATATGCTCTGTGTCTTATCACAGATCAATACTATTACTTAGTTTACAGCTCAAATAAACAAACTTTATGGGGCTGTTTCATTGAATCTGAAATAATGACGTACAGTATTGTGGTGTTGGCCACAGTACGTGTTAGTTTACGGTTAAACTGGATCTCTACTTTATACTACACACTAAACACTATGCTCTCCAGCATCTCAAATCAAAACAAATGGTCCTTGGGCCATTGACAAACACACATGCACAAACACACACACACACACACACACGCACACACACACACACACACACACTAACAATCAGGCACTGTGCAGCCCGGCTATTTAATCAGAGGAGCAGAGGCGCTTGGATTTCAACAAACAGATGTAGTGTGTTTTCATTCTCTGCTCGGTATGCAATGCACTCTACACTATACACTATGCACTCTACACTATTTCTATACTTTACCTATATAGAGCAAAGATGTTTGCTGTTATGTTAATGCTGGTACAGAGCACCTTTAAAACCCTGTGGAGCAGGAAGGAGCTCTGTTTTAATACAACGCAACGGGTTGTTTTAACAGAGATACTTGCCTGGCTTGCTCATGATGCATTCAGCTGCTGTTAAAATAGCCTATATACAATAAAATGTCCTCTGACTATAATAACATTACATATGCTAATAATATAGGCCTAATATAATAGCAATAGCCGTATAGACAATTGGTGTATAACATTAAACAGACTAAGATACATACTTAATTAAATATAGTTCTAGCAAAAACTAAATTCCCAATTATGTATTTATTAAATAAATTAACATTTAACATGTTTAGTTATTTTGAACTGAATATTTATTTTGAAAGTGATCACAATGCTTAGAAGAAAAATACTTAATCAAAAATCTATATCAAAATGTGATGTTTAGATAACATACACCCTATAAATTGATAACAAACAATGCTCTATCCATTTGGTTTCATTAGCGCGTCTGCATTATTCATGAGCAAACAGAATGGATCACCTCCGTTGTGGAAGAAGCTTTAGCGTCTCGTCTCTTTAGCACGAGACGAGACAAGTCTTTCCTGCAAGCGGTACAAGAGATAGTCGTGCTCTATGCTGCTGCTGCTGCTAATGCTGGACATATCAGGTAGTTATGTTTTCAGAAATATTACTTCAAATAGATATATCATTAGCTATAGAATAAATTAAAAAAATACATTGTACATATAATAATTGTAAAGCTGTTTACATATATGTATTAGGTATGGTTTACAGGACGGAGATAGACAAAACATATTTTTAATCCTATTATCACGACTATCCACAATATTAAGAGACCACAGCAGCAGTTTCACATATTTTTACTACTTGCTACTTTACTACTTTACTAGATTTACATTTTTACTTACATGTAATATATGTATATTTAGATTTGTAATTATAGAATATTTCTATTTATGTTTTATTTATTACCATTACGCTGCTATATTATTACTAAAGCATTTTAAAGAATGCGCAGTGGTCTCTTCATTTTTTTAAATTGTTTCTTTTTTTATTTGTATTTTTTATTTGAATGTGGCATTGTTTTTATTCAGAAAAGGCTTTACTCATCAAGAATAAATCAACGGACTGTAGGACCACGAGCACCAGTACCAGAGTCCCAGCTCTCGGTGCATTCACAGTTCACAGGCTCCTCAACACAAATGCAATGTGACGGGAGAACCTTTACTGAAACAAGTGAGAATATAGTATCAGGGAAGGCTGACCGAACTGTGAACCGGGGCCATAACACGGAGCAAATTAGCATCAGCCAAAATAGCTCTGCGTTTTCACATCGCTTATGTACCAACTGTTGTCAGGTCATCTTAGGGCATAAGCATACCAAATATTTACATATATCTTCAGCCCAATATCGACTTAGACCCTATAGACCTGTTCATGAGGAGGCTGTTGCTATGGGCAACTGCCCCCACCCCCTTCCCCTCAGGCCTATAAGCTCTCAGTCTCACTGTCCATTTTCATTCATATCTATTTCACGATAACTTCAACTGAATTTAGTCACCTAAAGACGCCGTCTGCTTTTTGTACATCCAACCGAAGAGAGGAACGCGAACCACTCAGCCCTGAGAAGTGCGACGGCCATTTTGTCTGTTCATTTCCATATGAAATAACAACAACAACAACAACACAACTGGTCACAAATCGTGTGAATGGGTGTCAAAGAAACACACACACACACACACACACACACACACACACACACATAGTGGACAGTGTTGTCCAGAGTAACCACTCAGTCACAATCAGCCAAGGTCTCTGTCTTGCTCAAGGGCCCTTCAGCTTCAGACGATGAACAGCTGGAGAATCGCGTCCCTTTGACCACTGCATTCCACTGTGGTCTCCCGCGGCAACGGATCACGCCAACAGCGCTAACAAGGTCATTAGGAGCCGTTTGACGACGACTTACCTTTTCAACACTCTGCGGCCACACAAGAGGGACAAAAGGAGGCGGCCGGCGGTTGATTAGGGGGTCTCAGGCTGGTGGGCGAGGACAAGGAGGTGCGGATTAGGAGGTGTCCCGTGTTATTCTTGCTCTGAACACAAGAGGTTTTACTTGTAAGCCAACTGCTGCCACAGGGGGAAAACTCAAGGCAGGAAAAGATGAGATAAGAGAACCGAACTCCAGCACATACAAATAAAATAGAAAGAAGGACGTTGAAAAAGAAACAAACAAACTAACACACTAACTAACACAATAACTAACACACTAACTAACACACTAACTAACACACTAACAAACAAACTCACTCACACACTAAGACACTAACTAACACACTAACAAACAAACTCACTAACATGCTAACACACTAACTAACTAACAAACAAGCTCACTAACACAATAACTAACACACTAACTAACACA